>JAQIYC010000874.1:0-11165 GCA_034699545.1 Porobelba spinosa | reverse complement strand
AATATATTCTTTATAAAACATATTTTAAGTAAGTTTTTAAGTTTATTATCTGCTCTTAATATAATTAATTGATTAAAAGTTATTCCCCTTTTTATTCGGCCATAAATTATAATTAATGTCTTAAAAAGTATAATAAACTAAAATTTTTTGTTGTTTACTATTATTCTGAGCGAATATCCAACCAATCGATAGTCTGAATGAAATTATAGCTAAAAATTTGTATTTATATTGAGTCGCCGACACCAAAGAGTGACATTGGATTTGGAAAGTCTAACCCATTTTGTCAACTATTCGGTTATTGTATTAGCGGTGTATAGCTAAGAGATATACTAAACTTAATAGATGTCACGCTCTGATTAAGAACGTATAAATCAAATCCCAATATTGTCCTGGATGGATTTAGTCATCGTTCTGCACCAATGCTCAGACAATAAATATTTGTTTAAACTCTATTTTCATGATATTCCGCAACAATTTCGTTATCTCTTATTACTCTTTCGTAAGATTTTACGAACAAAAAGAAATTTTAGTATTATTTTTCGTTTTTGTTATTATTATAATCTATTATTCACATCGAATCTCAATTTCAAACACTAATGTAATTTTCTTATTTCAAATATTCTAACTTATAATTTATTTAAAACAAAAAATTCAATACTCTCTCTCTCTCTCCCCTCTCTCTCTCCCCCTCTCTCTCTCCCTCCCTCCTCTGCTCTCTCTCCCCTTCTCTCCCTCCCTCTCCCCTTTCACCCCTAGTAAGCAGTAATTTGTATTCTTCCGAATCCCTAAACAAAATATATTTAGAGCTTATATTCAAATATTTTGAATTATGGATATATTTTAAAGAACTTAATTGCATACCAGAGCTTATATTTTATTAATTTTGATGTTTCCGATCATTTATTTATATTAGATTTACTGAAATTTTAGCACAATTTTAATGAAAATTTTAGAATCCAATTCAATCTTTAAATTATTTGTTAAAATTAATTTAAATTTTAAAAATAAATAAGTTTTTGTTATAATGAATATATTGTATAAAGAATTTTTTTAATACCAAATGTAATATAACAAGTCAAAATATAACAAGTCAAAATATACATAATTTGGAAAAAGATAATTAAATTTAGCATAAATTTAACAACAATACAAAATTAAATATAGAATACTGCAACTTTAAACAAATTTGAGTATATAATGTGTGTATTATTTTAGTTTATATATTTATTATTGCCTTGCCAAGTTTTGGGCTAAAATCTCTTTTTTTATCCCAAACGTAATCCCCTTTCAGTTTGGCTAACGTTCAGAGTCTCTGATAACGTATGTATAGAAAGCCTACGTTTTTTCACAATAGACTGAAAACAGTGTTATTATAGCTAACGCTTCGATTAGTTTTTTCTTTAAGAATAACATATTTATTATTATTTTTTCTTTTATAGCTCTTTAGAAATATCATTTATTTTTACAGATTATTTAACAGTTTATTATACCAGGAATTAGCAAATGTTAGGTTATTATAGCTTTAATCAATAATTGATTATTTATTCTCTACACTTTTTAAATAATAATAATTTTGAGCAATTTTTTTCGCTATTTTATTAGATTTTGTTGAGAAATAAATCTAATTTTAAAAATTCAATTTTAATTTTTAGCTTAAACTGTCTTTTTATTAAACTAATTAAATTTTTACTACAATAAACAAATATTAAATTGTTTTTAACAAATAGCGCACACTTTTACCAACAGATGTTTTATGCATTTTATTTTAATTACGTGAAAACTAATGGCTATTACTGTTAAAACTGTAGTTAAACTTTTTTTTTGGCAATAAAATAGAGAATATTTGCTAAAGAATTACAATTTGCAAAAATGCAGTGAATCTAAAACCCGAAAATATTTGACAAAAAATAAAGCAAAGAATAGAAATAATTGAAATTAATTGCAAACAATTTGTGTGTTCAGTGCAATCAATAGCCAGTTATATAATTGTTAACAATAGTCCAGTTCTCTGCGCACAGTTAGTAGTTATCTTTAATCTCAATTGATTAAAGTCTATATAATGTGAGCAAATTTTGGTGAAATCTATTGAAATCAAAAATATTCTGCAGTTATTTATATACACATATGCTGTATATACTGTATAATACAAGTATTAATACACTCACGTATTCACGTATACATATTTGAAAACTATTTGTGCGTCTCTTTGGAAACAAACAATACAAACAGTATGTAATGGCTATGTATAGTATGTATAGTATTTCTAACTTTTAAGAAATTATAATTCGGATAAAATTCTTGTTCGAAAACTTTTAAGTAAAATCCCAAAGGTTTGACATATATTTATTCAGAGATGAGCTAATGTTTACATTAAAAGCATTGAATAATTTAAATATTAATCAATAACTTTGATAAGAATTTTTTGACAAAAAAATGACTAAAACTCATATTTTTAATCAGATTTAAAAAACTTTTGACATTTTGTTGTACAACACTGTCTATGCATACACTGCTGATGATGTGATTGAAGTGTATTTTAATTAAGATATTTGCCTTGCCAATTTTCCCATTTTTTCCTAACTCCCACTTCCGCCCATTTATACGAGCAATACTCGGAGGGATTACGGCATAAAAATTGAACTTTTCTAATAAAATTGTTGAATGGATTTTTAAAATCTATAACTTACAATATTTAGCGGAAAACCGTATTTTTACCCGCCTCATAAATAATTTATTGCTTCAACAGTTCAATTGGATTTGATATCAACGAAAAAGTTTTTCATTTAAATTCGCGTAATATTCGCAATCCTAGCTATCAATGCATTTGTTGTATTACGTGTTTAACACAAAGCCATTTAAAATAATGGAAATATTATTTATTGATAAGAAATCAAAATTTAAACTTATATAAGCTTTTTGGAGGAAAAAAAGTTGTTTTTTTTAATTTATATAAATTATATTATTATATATTAGAAATATTATCTTTCAGTTCAGAATTTATTCGAGAAAAACATCTCAACTAATCGATTGCCATCCGTCCGATGCAAAGCCAATGGAGTCAATGAGCCGACACTTGAGCCCCAGTTATAAATACGATTCATATGTATTGCACACAAAATAATGTTCAATGAAAAGAATGACAAGAATGTGATTGTTTAAAAAATGTATAAAATATGAACTAGAACAAAACGGAAAGATATATACAACATAAATACGGATCACTAGCTAAAAAGAAATTGTGCCGGGGATTTGTTAAAAGGCATTTTTTCAGCTATTTTGTTTTTTGACTATTGAAAGTATAGCGATATATCACTAAATTTAAGGATAAATGAGTTTTAGCTCAAAAAAAATTCACGTCTTTTCTTGTTTTAAAAATACAGAAAATAAAAAGTTGAGAAAAACTAGAGTTTAAAAAATGTATGACTCGAATGAGATTTCTTTTACTTTTCTTTATTTTTATATTTAGTCGATGTATTGAAAGCTAAGAGTTATGTTCCGAACGAATACTAAGGCATAAGATATAAATTTAGAGCTTTTCAGATGAATAGCTATATATATGAATGGGTGACGAGAATTGTGTTAATTTGCGATCGCTTTTCAAGTTTTGCACAATTATTGTCAGTTAGAGAGCGATTGAATTACCTTTGATTAGCAATAAGTGAACTCAAGATTTATTTCAAATTATTTTTAGAATTATCGCTAAGACATACGTGAATTGAAATCAAATGTTGCAAAAGAGTTGAGAAGAGATCCCAATGCGAGTGACAGTCGATTGGGTTATTCGAGTCGACGTATAGTATATATGCATTGAATGAATAGGTTTTCAAATTAAACGACTCATACCTGGCATTGAAAGCCTTGTTTACCGAAACCCCAAATGAAGTCTTTGCAATGGGAGCAGAAGGTGGGCTGTTTGAAGAACCTGGGTAAGAATTTGTGGTCCTGCACAGTGAACACATTCTTCTTCTTGAGGGCTCCCTTGCGCGCACGGGTTAGCCCTTTGCCGGCCCTCACGATCTCATTAGATGAGGTCGACGGCGACGTCGAGTTCGACGACGAGTTGGCGGATGAGGAACAGTAGAGATCTTTTTCTTCAGCCATCGATTCTGACTAATATTTAGTCGATTTTTCACTCTTTTTGTTCTCTATTTTAGTCGAAACTCTTCTTCAGCGGAAATACAGTTATGCATCACAACTGACGACTGACTCAGAACTCAATCTATTGTTTGGGCTTCAAGTGCGCCGAGTCTTCAACACAACTAATACTGTATATTAATATTTATTTTTTCTTTGTTTTCACTACTCATCCACTCTTATGAGTATTAATGGACTAATCTTTGGCGACAATAAGAGAACACAACTTCAGGAAACATATTCTGTTCGGAAGAGTGAGAATGTTATGATGTTATGAGTATTCATAAGATTGAGAGTTAGGCTACGGGTGATAGCAATCAGATATTGAGAAAATCCGCAAATATATCGATAATTATGGCAAACATACAGTCGTTATATAAGAATATTTTTTCTTTTTATTCGCTATTTCTGATCGATTCCCACAATCTCTATAATAACAGACTATTTATACCAAAAATTATTGCTTTATTCCTCTTTATTGCCATAGAAAACAGTTTTGAAAATAGTGTAAAATAGTGTAAATAATAAATACTTTTTACCTAAAAAACTCGAAAAGTTTAATCACTTATTATTGTCGTCAATAAAGCTAACGATAATAATAAATACGATTCGCTTTTGTCTATTCGTAGTTTGAGTGCATATCACGAGTTATTTGAGCCGTAATTTCGACTGAATTTATTGCACACAACAAGAAATTACAAATAATACAACTTTATTGCCCAGTCTTTTGATATTAAATTTTTATATTCGCCAAAAGCTTTAGATTTTATATATAATTTTAGAGAATAAAAACAATAACAAAAAACGTGAAGACTGTTTGGCACTCAATCCTAACTGTCTGTCCTCAGTAGAGCACTGGCAGATAGCACAGGCAGAGCACTGGCATTCGATTGCTGAGACAAATAATAGTCAGAAAATATTCTACATTTGAATTATAACATTGAATATAAAAATATATATTTATACAGTCGAGAGAAGAGCGTTTGAAATGAAAAATAACTAAAAAATATTCCTCTTTATGTCACATGTGTTTGTGACGATTGAAAAACATAAATATTTAATATTTTTGCTATTTTTACAAAATTGATAAAAAATTATAGTTTGTAACTAAAAATGAAATTAAATTTTGTTGAGTTTTATTGAAAAGAGAGGAATACTTAGGATACTTACGATTAGGAATATTCGTAGAGTATTCGTAGTTAAGAGCGAAGAGCTGTTCATATATTTGTTTGTGAGTCAAACAAACAAATGTTTATTTGATTGCGAATATTATTGCGGAATATATCGTAAATAAAGACTCTTTTCGACACTCGTCTCAAACGATGAGATCACTCGTGGTATTGCTGTCAGAGTTATGGCTCTGTTTTCTTGTTTTTCTTTATAATCATTTTTATCCTTATATTTCTGCACAACACGACTGGCGAATGGATGAGACGACTCGACTTCACTCGACTCACTCGACTCACTCGTACGGTTCGTGCAGTGAATTGAATGTATTTGAGCGGTTCAGCACTTCTTCGTCTTCCCTTCTCTGGTTGGCATCTGTCTGTCCAAACGGCTCCACCACATGCTCTGTGCGATGCCTGCGCTCTACGCATGTTGACGACTGCCAACACTAAACAGTTCTTTAAGGCATTCCACTCTTGCACTCGATTTAAGTCCTTTCGATAATACCCTTCCAATAGATACCATTACTTATGCCGATATATATACTGTATATACTGTATATGTTTATATATAGCTATTTAGATATTTAACCGGATCAAATCTTGAATTAATTTGTTGTCACTCTGTTTTATCAATGTTTTTTATCTAAATTTTTTATGTTATGTTTATTTGTTTTTTTTTGGATAAAATTTTATCGATTTTATTCTCACACTTATAGCAGAACTCCATATCAGTCGAGTGTATCGCTAGAACTGAATTGTTTTTTAGCATTGAATCCATGCCTTCGTCTCTACTCTTGAGTTACAGTCTGTAACACCAAATATAATACTAATACTAACACAGAATCTCAACGCTTTCTATTGTATTCTTCACAGTCTGTACTCTACAGCGAATTCTCTGCATATTTTCATTCCATTCATTCAAATCTTATCGAATATATCACTTTCACACAATTTATTTCTTTTTTCATTTTTATTCAACAATTTTTTTTACAAACCTTCGAAGCATTTATTGTATTTGATTTTTGCTAGTTTAACTTTAATAATTTATTTTACAAGCATATTGAATGTAAAAATTACTAAATTAAAGTTTAACATGTTATTCTAACAATAACTTAGACTCTTTCCTAATTATTTTTAATCAGATTTTATTTGATTTATTTTTTGTCGGTTTTAAAAAATATTTATTTAATAATGTCTTTCAATAAATTTTAATATTTTTCAATTTAAATCTTGAGTACATCATCCATGTCATATTTTATATGAAAAACTATTAGGAAAAGTCGATTAGTATTCATTAGTGCGGGTCTATTGTCGACACCACTATATTCTTCTCATATTTTTTGCGCTCGTCTATAGTCTCTCGTCATTAATCATAAATATATATAAATTTTTACCTAAATATTCATTGATTTTATTTTATTTTTTATTATTTAAAATAATTTAACTCCCCGAATAATTAATTTTTAGAAAATAAAAATATTTTACTCTTTTATATTTGTCTACAAAAGAAATTTAAAAATATTTGCGATTAGATTTCGAAAACAAAAACATAAATATATTTTTAGATATTTTAATTAAAAAAATAACTTTCTTCAGACAGAAAATATTTTCTGATTTCGAAATTTTTTCTTTTATTAAAATATTTTTTCGATTCTAATTTTGAACGCAATATCTCAAAGGCATTAAATATTTTTTATTTTTATTCATTTCTATTCTAACAAACTATTGGGGAAAATGTGCGTTAAATCAGTTTTGCCGAACAATTGCGTTCAGAGAACATATAACTGTATTTGCTTTTTTGCAAGTTGCATCTATTGAAAATGCGCAATCTCAATTTTATCTAGTCAAGAGAGTGATCAGGAAGTATTTGACTCTGGCTTTAAAGTTAGAGATTAGTTAAATTAATTTATACTTGACATTGCATTTACATTTGAGTGCTTAAGCTTTTAAATTAAGTTTGTTTTTACAGTTTAGTTGCGTTAAAAGTTTTGTTGTTTTTTAAATTATAATAATTATATAATTTATATTTTTCAAATTAAATAAAAATTCTAACTAACTTAATTTAAACAAATATTATAAAATTTTTTAAATAAATTTTTACAGTATTAATATAATTTCAATTTTATTTAATAATTTTAAGCTATTAACTTTTAACACTTGATACGTAATAACGTATGACATATTTCTTTTGATACACTTCTAAAAGAATAAATAATAAATATTGTCTTAAAAAGGTATAAATCTGTTTATTAAATTGAAATGGTTTTGAATATTTGATGAAAGGCAGTGTTTTAGGTTAAATATAATAACCGCAGAATCCAATAATAATTATTACACAATGATATATGCCTCATTTAATAACAGTTGGTATAAAATTATTTTTCTAAAAATAAACAATCTTGCACAAAACAACATTATATTCTTAAAATTCAAACTTAAATTTAAAACAAACTAAATGAGATATTTTAAAACTTTTTTCACTAAAACATATATATACTAAAGCAGAATTTATAATTGTATAAAATATTTCTAAAAATAATTTACTTGTGGTGGGAAATAATGTTTATAAAATGTAAATATGATTTTAATAATGTTAACAAAGAGCACCCAAATAAATGTGGAATTCATTTTGAAGTTACTTTTATCTAGTACAATTTTTAAAAAAGAAACTTTTGGTTACTCTTTGTTAAGACATAGTTTTTTAGCATAAAATAATTTAATAAGTATATTTTTGTCAATTTAAAATTATAAAAATTTTGTTTGCTATTGAAAAAATATATACACAGTTCTTATACGTAATGATTGACTTGAATATTATACTTGAAACTATTTTACTATTATATTATTAATTTAAATGTTGTCTGAACTGTAAGGAATTGTATGATTTATACCATACATTCAAATGTCAATAACCCAGGGTTGGCCATAGGGGGGTCCAGGTCCGCAACCCCCCCCTGAGGAAAAAATTTGGCCTCTGACCCCCCCTGAGATTTTGCTCGAATATAGGACCCCCCCCCCAAAAATTTCCCTCCATTTTGTATAAATGGCGTTAATTTAACTAAATTAAGGCTAAATTCGGTTTAAATTCAGTTAATTTAGTTAAAAACCGGCTAAATCTGGTTTAAAACCGGTTTTCGGGGACAAAATGGCGTCATTTTTGGCGGGAATTTAGTAGTTTTGGCGCGAAAATTTTTGAGCTGAGCCCCCCTGGACCCCCCCCTATAGGATTTTGAGAAAAAATGAGTCATTTACCCCCCTCTGAACCCCCCCTGACCTGACTCAGTCTGGCCAACCCTGCGTACTCATATATGTGGGATTAACTTAAACGGCTATATCTCCTAAACCCCTGGGTAAAAATTAATGACATTTTTTATAATTACTCTCTATCCACCCACGCACAAACCACCAAAAGGTATTTGCTTAACTTTTGTTAATATTTATAATACATAAGAATAAATATTTTCCCATTGTAAACTATGTAGGGTTTGAATAAATATATTTGTTTATTCCTCGAAAATCGCTGGGTAAAATTCAATAACAATTTTCAAAGTTACTTTGTATAAACTGCATGAAGAGAATTTAATTTTCTTTTTTTTAGTTTAGATTAAAAAAAATTTGTAATGTTTCTTATGGAAAAATAATAAATTTAATTTTTTATAAAAACAAATAAGAGTTAAGAAAATAGCTTTATGTATTATGTGCGTGAGTATCTACAGAGTAACTTTGAAAAATTTTCTTAAATTTTCGAGAAATAAACAAATACATTTATTTAAATTCTATATAGTTTACAATGGGAAAATATTTATTCTTATGTATTATAAATATTAACAAAAGTTCCATTTCAACAAAGTCTCTTTTAGTGGATTGTGCGTTGGTAGATAGAGAGTAATTATAAAAAGTTTTATTAATTTTTACCAAGCGGTTTAGGAGATATAGCCGTTTAAGTTGATCCCACATATATGAGTACGACTGTATAAAACTGTCAAAAATAGATATAATTGCCAATTCGCTTTATTGAAAAAATAATCAAATTTAAATATTTATTATAATAGCACACTATTGTATGAATCGTAGACTTTTAAAAGTGACATACAAGCAGACATAACCAGACTTGGTCAGGTCAGGGGGGGGGGGGAGTTTACGTAAAAGTAAATGAATTATCTTTTCTCAATATCCTAGGGAAGGGTCCAGGTAGGAGTTATCTCAAAAAACAAGATAGCGGATTTTTGTTTAAATTTGGGCGCCAATATTTTAAAAACTTAAGAAGTTCAATAATTAATAAAATATTTGTAATGAACATTTTGTATAAACTTTTTGCACTACTGTAAGTTCATTTATTATTTACGTTAATTTACTTAAAAATAGAGGACAATTAGGTGCTATTTATTAGTCATTACTAATGACTCATTAGTATAAATGAATTTATATATAAGTTACGCAGTATTTGTAACGAATAGAATTAATATGCTATTATAATGTAGACATAAATTTTTTAACATTTGTTTATTATGGCGGTTTATTTGTTATACCTGATTGTTTCTAGAACTTATTTCATATGCAAATATTTAATGATTTTGTTCATAATACTCAAGTATTTATACGTAATACTATGTATTTATTAAATTTACAAGCTAATTTAAATGCTAAAGTTTACTAGCATTTTATTGTAAAATAATTTAAGCAAATTTATCCTAATTCATATTGATTGTATTGACTAAAAAGAGGATTTCCTTAAATTACATTTTTTTCTATACTTTATATACATTGTAAAATGTAATAATTAAATTTATAAATAATGTTAATATTTTTAAAAATTAATAACGTTTAGAGTTTACACCAATTGTGAATCCAGTAATTACGTACAACACGAAATTAATATGCGATTCGAATTCAAAAATCAAACAGATACTTTATAATAACTCATCGAGGGGAGCAAGGTGGACATGCAATGGCGTTACTGTTAACAATGATAATACCAGATACTACGCGGCCATAAATGGCGGCTATGGAAACAAACACAACGAGGAACTTTACATCACCAATTATACCGAAATCATGAGTTACAATAATGGTATTGACAAATTAGTGCTAAAATTAAATTAGCAAGTTTAATTATTAAAGAACTTAACAGTTGTCTGAATATTTTAAATACTTTTGCAATATTAAATAAATATGTTTTCAAAATCCGTATTCTAGGTAACATGGATTTGCAAGAGTGCGGCATAATTAAATCGGGTACGTGTGCGGGTGATAAATTGTGGGGGGTTGGCATTTTTGAAGCGAATGGCCAAAATGGCTGTTCCGGTAGTGGTTCGAGTGGTGCGAATGCAGTTCTCAGACAAATCGAAATAAGCGGCAAATGCGCGTCGAAATGTGTTCTGGGTGTCGATCAGAGGACTTTTGAGGAACCAGTTAATTTTCAGGGTCTCGACGATAGACGCAAGGTTGATGTCAAAAAGGGTGACAACGTTAATCAACCAGAAGTTGAGATTAAAGTTGAAGCATAAATATTTATAAATTATATAATTTTTAATTAATTATAAAAATAATAAAATTTAAAAAATTTTAACACAATTTAATTTTTATTGTCAAAATTTAATAATATATTATTTGGAAATTGTTGTAAAATTATATATATATATTTTTTTTAAACATAAATTTGTAATATTATTAAATATTTTTGTTATTTATTTAATATTATGTTAAATTATCTGCCTTAATATTTTATTTGTTGTTTGATATTTATAAAAGAGTGTTACTTTAGCAAGGAAATAATTGTATTTTAAAGAACTCGTCTCAGGTTTTTAATGATAATTACAAATTTTATTTAAAATAATTAAATTATAATATATGACCAAGTAA
>JAQIYC010000873.1:0-11170 GCA_034699545.1 Porobelba spinosa | reverse complement strand
AAACGTGGATTCAGTTTACTATTAAACCGAAAACCCAATCAATTGATACATAAATCGATTGAATTTGTGCCAAAACATATCTAATCATTTTTATTATAATCAACCCTCGAATAAAAAAGAGTTAAATTAAATTAAATTAAATTAAATTAAATTAAATTAAATTTGTATTAAGCGCTGAATGACTTAGAGTTGAACACTGTTTGAGTCAACACTTCGACTCATTTTTAGCTTTTATTCAACGCTTGTTTGGATTGAATCCAATTATTGTCTGAAATGGCAATGAATATGAGATTGTGTTTTGACCACAGATTCGGTGACGATATGTTTGAACTTGTATTCAGTTTTCTTCCGATTGGCGACAAATTGAGACTTAAATGCGTTTCCAAACGATTCAATGGTTTGGTATTGAATAGACATTTGGTTTTGACGATTGGCGACAAATACGAGAAACCGATGAAACGTTTCGACATTAACGGCCTTTTCATTCGATACACTCGAAGGCTATGTCTGCGGAAATGACGATTGTTCTGAAGAACTGTGAAAACATACGTCGACTGGAAGTGCATAACACGATCGACAATAAGAGCGAAGTCTTGAATACAATCGCAAATAAGTGCCGAAACTTGACTTCAATTGCTTTCGACTTCAGGTTCTGCTCGAAAAAGGTTTTGACGAAATTCGGTCAACAGTTGGGCCGACAGTTGAAGCACTTGGAGTCGAACTCTATGTTCAATATGTATAGTCTGGACAAAGGCTTGGAATTTGTTCTTCAGTTTTGTTCCAATTTATTGTCAATAAGTGGCGTCAGAATTGAGGAATTGGTTAAAAATGAGAATATTTTTAACAAAAAACGGATTAAATTCAATAAATTGTTTGTCGAGAATGTGAGACACGATTGGATCGATTGGTTCGTCGCTAAGACTTCAGTCAATACTGAATGTCTAGAAATCGAATTCATTGACGCAATTAATCCATTAATTGAAAACTTAAAACCAATTAATTACTATTCAATGAAAAAGTTATCTCAATTCGAGAATTTGCGACAATTGTCTATAACTGCAAATGATTTTATAGATTATTCGCAATTTTGGGCACAAACTGTCAAATCGATTGCTTTTAATTGCAAACAATTGGAAAGATTTTCGATTAAATTGAATTCGAGAACTGAGTTCAATAACCAGATATTTTTCAAAAGTTTTGTTCAATTTTCTCGACTTAAGAGTTTATGCTATGAATCGAATAATAATAACAATTATTTTACTCCAAAAACATATGAAAATTTGGACATAAATTGTCTGAAAAATTGCAATAAATTGAGTCAATTAGTGCTCAAATGCGTAGGAATTGACGACAAATTCTTTGATGGAATCGATTCAATTGTTCCCCAATTAAGACAATTGAAAGTCGAAACTCGAAGTGAGATTACAGACAAAGCGCTGAATTCGATCGAAAAGTTGAATAAATTGAGAGACATTGAGATAAAGAGTTTTAAAAACAATGAAATTTCAATTTCTGGACTGAAATCACTCATCAGTTGTTGCCATCGATTGAAGTCAATCCGAATCGGACTCAATGTCTCCGAACGTCTGGTCTATAGCGGACTTTCGGGCTTTCGATGCAAATACAAAGCCATTGATTTGGTATTGAATTGAAGACATTCTCAGAATTGAACAAATGATTAATTGTTTATAATTTTAAAACCAATGATATTTATCATTAAATTTATAATTTGCAAAATTGATTTAACAATTTTAAAATTAATAATTATGTAATCGTTTTGTTTTAATAATTTGTTTGATTCGTTTGAAATATTGATTTTGTAATTATTTTGCATTTTTGGGTTAATTATCAATGAAATAAAAAATTAACTAAAATTTGGATTACATTAATCGGTAATTGTTTTTTTGTCAAAATAAAAATATTTATAATTTATGTTTTAATGAAAATTCAAATACAATTTTGTTTAATTGTTATCGAATATAATTAATACAATTAATGTTGAGTTGTATTGAAAGCCAGAATTGAAGAACGACTTAGTTTTTACGATTATTCTTATCAACTCTTCTGTCAATTGTCTTGAGATTGTTTTGGACTCTATTCTCGTCGCGTACTTCCGGTCCGATAGCGATATACTCCACGCCTTCACTCAATCGCCAATCAATAAAATCTGTTCTCAAGGCTTCGATTGATCCGAAAACGAATGCGAGAGAAGTGCCGAATAAGAAAATAGAGGGAAATAGTGTCACTTTTGCCAACTTCTCGTAACCAATCTTTTCGGTGATAATCGATTGAATGAAACCAACGAATGATATAAATATGAAGAACGAAAGAATGCCGACAACAGCCATCACTTCGGGTATTCTTCTGGCAATGTATTGGCAAAGAGTTTTGCGTTTGTGTTGAATCCGAACGCCTCTGTATACGGATCTACAAACCGAACACTTATTCGTCGACTTAGTTGTAATCCATTGTGCGATACACTGGTAGTGAACATAAGCCAAAGTACCCGAACATTCACACGGAGTCATCAGATTGTCGGCACTCTCTGTCGACAGACATATCCGGCACTGAACTGATCCCTCACTCTCGATGATCACATCATAAGAATTCATATTGAGTTCGGTTTCTAACGTTTTATTTAACTTATTTGGATTAAAACAAAAATTTTACAAAATATATAATTGCATTTCATCGCGTGATTGCAGATTTAAATTTTTTTAAACCAACAAGCTAATAATGTTGAAATACTTAATCCAGGGTTGGCCAATGGGGAGGGGTCCAGGTCCGCAAATATAGTTGCTCAAATATAGAACCCCCTTGAAAAATAGCGTTACTTTAATTAAATTAGGGTTAAATCCGGTTTAAATCCAATTAGTTTAGTCTTAATTTAGTATAAATCTGGTTAAATCAGCTTTAATTACGGTTTTTGGAAACAAAATGGTGGTTTCTCGCGCAAATTTTGGCGGAAATCCCTCATCTTGTTTTTTGAGCTGACCCCTACCTAGACCCTCCTAGGATTTTGAAAAAAATGAGTCATTTATCCCTACCTGAACCCTCCTGACCTGACTCAGTCTGGCCAACCCTGACTTAATCTAACATGCAAGTGTCATCACTCGTTATAGATTGGCATAATTTAATCAAACTTGATGAGTTGTACATCAAGTGAGATTTTTAAAAAATTGTTACGGCCCGGACATACACTCTCTAAATTTTTTGTTATAATCAGGGTTGGGCCTTTAACCCTCTCTCATCAAAATTTTGGCTCTGACCCCTTCTCTCATTTATCCAAAAATTTACCCAACCTAAGAAAATTTCCGGCCGCCGAAGGGGGTTGAAAATTTTTCATCCATTTTGTAATAATGTCGTAAATTTAACTAAATTAACGCTAAATGCGGTTTAAATTTAGTAAAATTAACTTGATTTATTCTTAATTTAGTCTAAATTCGGTTAATTTGATTTTTGAAAACAAAATGGCATCAATTTTGGCGGGAAATTTTTGAGCTGACCACACCTTCAACACTCCTATCTGGTTTTTGCAAAAAAATTTCATTTATCTCTCATTAAAAATATTTTTGAATTATAAAATTCTGAACAATAAACAAGGACATTTTAAAACTAAACAAAAGTATAAATAATATAATCTACCAAATTATAAAACCAATGCAAACTTTATGCGTTTAAAAATATTTAATAATATTTAAAGAAAACATTTTATTAAATTCTAATTTTGGTCTAAAAATTAGCTTTTAGAAGTCTTCGTACAAATCTAAAAGTTAAAATTATAACAAAACTTAAATCAAAACTTCAATTACAAAAAAACTAATTTATTCTTGAATTGAATTATTCAAATAGAAATGCAAACCTATTTGTAATGCTCTCGTCATCCAAAGAGTTGGCAGTTTTGAGCACTTGGATCAGCTCTTCCAACATTGTCTTGCATTGCGGCTCACATTGACTGCCGAATAGAATTTGATCGAAAACATTGGCCAAAGCATTCATATCGATGTCCAACATATTGAGGTACAGGTCTTTCGATGCTTTGTAATATCGGCCATCTCTGCAAATATAGGCGACGCCAAAGTCGGACCACTTGAGGGTCACTACCGGCTCATCTTCGGTACCCGAATTGAACATCAATACGTTTCCCACATGAATGTCGCAATGAAGAATCCCCTCCCCGTGCAGATAACTGAGGCCTAGCAGATAAATAAATTAAAGTTTTAGAATAAATTAAAAAATTAAAACTAAACAATGTTTGTGAAGACATACCGGAATACAATTGTTTGATGAAATCCAAACAAGTGTTCTCTGGAATGGAGTCTCCATTCAATCGCGTATTCATCAGAAAATCTCCGAGACTTCCCATATCTGCAAAATCCATAATAATATAGACGCGTTCATAGGCTGTATAGAAGTGACCCCGGTTGTTCCTATATTCTGCCTGGTATTGCTCACCTAAATTGAAAACCATTCGAATGTTAACAATGTTCGGGTGATATGCGTTAGTCAAGACATGCTTTTCCTGTTCAAACGATTCTCGCTTTTCGTTTGCATTTTCCGATTTATCCGATTTTTTGAATTCAATAAATTTTGCCGCAAAGCGAGTGCCGGAAGTGATAGCTAGAGGAGTACCCATTGGACCCTTCAATTCGGCGCCCTATGGGTTAGAAATTATAATTTAGTAAACATTAATTTAATCAAAACACTTACCATTCCTTCAAAAGTGCCCAGGAATACTCTGGCAAACCCTCCCTCTCCAATAGCAGCCGCACTGTTAATAACGACCCCAACTTCGGCCAACTTTTCCACGTCTTCTTCAAAACTCTGTGGATATTCTGTTTCTCCAATTGTAATCTTCCGGTGAGTGGGATCAGGAACGCGCTCTATTCGAGCGGACGGCAATGGTTTGCCCTTTGCGTCACGAGTGACCATTCGGACCGAAGTACTGGCCACTTCCCTCACCTCATGCGCACCAACTTCTCGATTACTGCTCCCTTTGAAAAGAGTTTTCAATTTTTCAAATCTCTTCCGCATTGTTTGCTTTGGTCTTCTGGTCTTCAGATATTATTTCTATTCAATGGTTTGTTTGAATTTCGATTGTTTTAAAACTTTTTAGAAAATAATTTTAACAATAAAATAATATTCTTAAAAATTTTAAATTTTATTTATTTTAATTTATATACAAGATAATTTTATATTGTTTAATTGAATAATTGAGAATTCTTTTTACTAAAGAGAAATTAAATCTAAATATTCTCAACATTGGCCGCAAACATAAGCCGTACATTCATACGAAGCCTTTAGTCATAAGATTGACAAACATTCGGAACTCAACCGATCCCTAACTCTCGACAAACGTATTACAAGAATTCACTTTAATTTCAGTTTTACTTTATAACGATTTATTTGTATTTTATTGTAAATTAATTATTAATTTAATTACATTGAAAATTAAAATTAAAAAAATTCCTAATCTTTAAATTTGTCGTAAAATTATATTAAAATAAAATAAATTACAAAAGGGTAAATTTAAATTTTATTTAAGGTTTAAACTTTAAAGATAAAACAAATGTTTAAAAAATAATTTACAATTAATTTTTTATAATAATGTTTTATAGATTATAATCAAATTAATGATATCATTAACATTTGCACTAATATAAGGTCTAAATAAAAGCCCAAATAATGTCGACTTTTATCTAATTTTTTTAAGGATTCGGTTGACCTGAAAGACGACGTCTTCGTGTGGTATTGACTGCAATTCATTCAACTTTTTTAACAACAATTCTGTTGACGCGAACCCATAAATGGCTGAATAGAGTGTTTCGGGTGAAGAGGCCTTATATGTCGTCGGCAGGTCTTTAGCCCTTATCTCCCGAAGACATGTAATGTCGATAACATTCGCCAAAAAATTGGTTAAACGTAAGACTAATTCGATGTCATGACTAGAATCGAGTAATGAATATAAGTTGAGTGGAGACTGAAGTGAACAAAAAATCATTTAAATTAAATATATTTTAATTAAAATATTTTCAAAACAGACTTTTGCGGCCAATAAATAGGGAACGAGTTCTGAATTGGTTGAGAAGTTAACCAACAGTTTGATGGCCTGTAGTCTAAGCAATGGATTACTGTGTGATAAAAATGCCATAACTTTATCGATTGCACTAATCATTAGAATCTGATTGCAGTCCTTAAGCGCCAAATTGGCTAATGCTCTGAGAGTCCAATTGGTCAACAAATCGTTGTCACAATTCTTCAATCGGTTTACTAACACTGGAATGCATTCCTAAACGAATAATAAAGTTTTTAAAAATTAACATTAAATTAGAGACATTAGCAATACTTTAAGCAAATCCTGTGCTCTTTCGCTATTAGCTATATTCGCGACGGCATTAGTGGTCGCGATTCGAACGGATTGGCTCTTATGGGACAACAACTCGTAAAGCATTAAAACACATCCGGAATCACATATTGTGTCCTAAAGTAAATACAGATTAAAGCAAATATTGTAATAAACAAATCGATCAATACATACAATATTGACTGAAAATGCACAGCAATTGGCGATCACTGAAAGCGTTCGTATAATTAGCTCTTCGTCTCTACTCATCAGCAAAACAGTGAGACTTTGCGAGTCCTGTTGAGACAGGTTTGGAGTACTCTTTCCGAACAGCTTCTCGAGTATCCTCTTATGCATTATTATCTCAGTTTCTGAAGGTATACTCATATTGACAGTCCGTTTCACTCCAATTGAACTTCTGTTCGAAATGAGTACATCAGAAGCGATCGAATTCTGAATTGAATTCGAGTTCAGATGTTCGGCCGAACGGCTCAACGAATAGAGTCTTTCTTTGGAAGAGTTCATCAAAGGTTCGGGACTTTGAAAACCCGAATGTTTGGGAGAATTTCCTAAACTATAGGACGACTTATTAGGCGTCAAATAATTATTACCAGATTTGAAGTGAAAGTGAGTCGTATTTACTAAACGAAAGTTCAAATCGCGGATCCGTTCTTCTATAGTCTTAGCCCATGGGCTCCACAGCTCCGGAGGAACGTTACGGAAAGCACTCGATCGGTGTCTCAGACCGATCGGAAGAGTCAAATCTGTTTGACTCGAGGCGTGACTCAGAGTTGTCCGAAAATTATTGCTTTTTGCGATTCGGGTATCAATTGAATCGCTTTTACGTCTTTTGTGACCCTTTTTGTTGTTATTCGTGTTATTAGTGCTGAAGACATCGCGAAATATCGAAATTCCGAAGTAAGTGATTCCGGCCACCAGTGCCCCTACCAGTGCGATCTTACCGGCCGTTTCGTTCCTATCCATCGCAACACCAGATCAATGAATCGATCGATTAATCAATGTTTGACTCGATTTAGATATTAATTAATATTCTTTTTATTCATTGATTTGATTAATGAGTCGTAAATCGCATTGAAATGAGAGCTTAAGTAATGTTTTCCAATACTATTGAATCGGTTTTGCAATCATTTGTCTTATTATTGATTTGACGATTGACTCCAAAACCAAAGCAATTCATAGTTTTGTTTGACTTTTCACTTAAACTAATTAAAAATTAATTGAATTTTCAATTAAGTCTCAGTTCCGATACGAAACACAAACACATATTCAGTGAAAATAGTCGTAAATAAAAAATAAAATAAAAATCAATAAAAGCATTGAATTGAGAGAAAACGTGAGGAAATAAAAGTGAGTTTATGTGGAATAGGGGTCGACTCAGGCATACAAACACAGATTCTGGAGATTCTGGAGATTCTGTTGATTCGCTATAAATAACTTATTATTGATTTGTTGTCTTTTGAAACGAAAATCTATTATTTTATTCATATCACAGATGTGTTTGAAATGCTAAATATCTGATTAAAATAAAAAACTTATCTGTTCCAGTTAATTTTAGCACAACTTATAAATAGATTTGTTAGTAAAATAACACTTAAAATAATTTATAGGCAATACTTCGATTTATTAAAACTGTTATTAATATTATTTTTTAATTTAGTAATTAAAATAATGATTGCAATTATAGTTATATTAAATTGTTTATTGCTTTCAATTTCATAAAAATTATATTTAATTAATTGATAACAAAATAAGAATTAATTATTAAAACTGTTGATTGACATCCGGTTTGATTCAGTCTCAGAGTCGAGGATTTCTGAACCAATCCATCATTAAGTCGATTAAAAACTTTTTAAAAGATTAATATAAGACTCGTTCGCAAATGGAAATTAATTAATAGAAAATTCATATTTTTAAGACACGATAGGCCAGGCTTTGCGTAATTTTAAATAAAATAGAATTTTAATTATAGTCGAGCTATACCTGAATTACCGATAAATTAAAAATATTAAAAATATTTTGCGAACGAGTCATAAATGTTAGCAAATTATGTATTTATTAAAAGTTAAAACAATAGACTCTATTGATCTAAACGGGGTTTGACTACATTCGTACTCAAGAGGTAAAGATCAACCACAACAGGCCTTAACAGTCGCCGGCTTTCCGCTCCGTTTGGTTACATCCAAGAGAGTAAACACCTATTGATTAAAAAATTAATTTTCTATAACATCTCAACTCTGATTCAAATCAAGCCATACCTCAGCACAAGTCGGATGAATACCAATGAGAGCGTCGATGTCTGCTTTCGTGGCTTTCATTTTGAGCGGTAATCCAATCAATTGCGTCACTTCTCCCGCATTCGGTCCCAAGTAATGAAAACCGAGTAATCGCTCCTAAAATGCAATTAATTCTTAGAAAATCAAATCAAAATAATCTTTTCTTAACTAACATTCTCTGATCGCAAAACAATTAGTTTAGCGAAGCAGGCGTTGTCCGTCCGGTGCGAAACCCATTTGGGCCATTCGGTCGGTCGGAAATACTGATGATAAACGTCAACGTTATCCGCGCCGAAGGTCTCAATCGCCGCCTCTTCGCTGTAACCACAGGCGCCGTATTCTAAAGGCGTGAATACAGTCGTCGGAACATTGATGTAATCGCACTCAACAGTGCTGTTGGCGTACAGTCTTCGAGCCAATAGAGTTCCCGCTTCGATGGCCACTGGAGTCAACTCTAATTTACCGGAAAGAATGTCTCCGATGGCATAGATGTGTTCGACGTTTGTCTGTTCGGCATTTGTTTTGATTTTTCCGTTTTTTTCTTTAATTACGCCTTAATTATAATCAAATCGAATAAAAATTCAATTCAATTCAATCAATCAATAACTCATATAATTACCGGAGTTCTCGAGCCCAATGGTGTCGGTGCAGGGGTCGCGTCCAATGGCAAACAACACTGTATTATATTCTTCAACAATTTCCTCATTATTATCGGTTCTCTTTGCAGTCACTCTAAGCCTTCCCGGCTGTCCGGACTCTAACTGTTCGATACGCACGGGAATGCACGGCCGCAAGAACTTCACGCCTTCGTCGCGCATATAATCGCCGGCTTTTTCTGCCATTTCCTGATCGAAACCTCGCAATAGAATCGATCGAACCTTTTGGTTAAATGAAAATAATTTTCGTAAATAAAAAGTATATATAAACGCAAAATCAATACAAAGTTTGTATACAAACCATAACAGTCACGTCAAGTCCTATACCCCTCATAAATCCGGCGCATTCTAGAGCCACATATGAGGCGCCAATGACTAAAGTCTTGCCCGGATTATAAGGAAGAGAAAACAAATCATCTGAAGTAATGGCAAACTCCTTAACCCCGGGAACGTCTGTCGGATAACGGGGTCGTTCGCCCGTCGCTATTATAAATGTCTGAGCCGTTAGCAATGATTCCTTTCCTCTCTTATCGACGCACTGTTGACATAAACCAAATATAAGAAAAATTCTATTTTACAAAAAGCAAACCCAATATTAACCCTAATTTTGTGCGGATCGACAAAACTGGCGAAAGCGTTGATGTAATCGACTTTCTGTTCCCTTAACTGCACTCTATAGCCGAAGTTTATTGATTTCACGTAATTCTGAATCTCATCCTTCATTCGAATCCAATCGTGAGTTA
Organism: Porobelba spinosa; assembly: GCA_034699545.1. Classification (NCBI taxonomy): domain Eukaryota; kingdom Metazoa; phylum Arthropoda; class Arachnida; order Sarcoptiformes; family Damaeidae; genus Porobelba; species Porobelba spinosa. The sequence continues at coordinate 1,134 of JAQIYC010000873.1, read as the reverse complement.
CGTCTAAATTAAATGAAAAGATTTGTTGAATACATTTCAATAACTGTCAACTAAAGCCTACTCTCGGGTATAATCCATCCAAAACTGGGCGCGTCTTTGATTGCCTGACCGATTAGACCCGCCGTATGCATCAGTTTCTTGGGAATACATCCGACGTTAACACAAGTTCCGCCCAAACCTATCGGTGCAATCAATACAGTTAAACCATTTAATACTTTTTATCATAACATTTCAATTAAGTTACTTTAAATTAATCAAAAATGTTTGAAAACAATTAAAATAAAAACAATTTGAGAAAATGAAAACATCTTCGAAACCATCACTACTGACCCCATTGAGTGCCGAGAGGTGTGGGAACAACAAAGTCCAGAACCGCTACCTTTTTGTTATACTTCACGGCTTCCTATAAATTAATACAAATTTACAATTAATTTAATGTTAAAAATCAATTCGCACTCACTTTAGAAGCAGCCAAACCTCCCGAACCGCCTCCGATCACAATCAGATCGTAGTCATAATCGTGACCTTTCAGTAGTTGAGTCAAAACTCCAACTTCTTTGGCCTTAAAGGTGTCGTCACAACCGCCGATGTGTTGACCGCTTATGAAGACCTGTGGAACTGATGTTCGGCCAATCCGTGCCTTCAATGCTTCGCGTAGTTGTTGTCCGTTCTCTATCTGATCCAACTCTACGACCACTTTCTCGACATTCAATTCATCGAAGAGTCCCTTAACCTAAAAGTCGATTCAATTGTAGAAACATTTAAATAAAAAGTAATTCAAAACAATATATAAGTCTAAGACTAACAGTAAATCAAAATATATTTATTTAATTTAATATAAATAAATAAAATCCAAACCTTTTTACAGAAAGGACAGGTAGTTGTGCTGAATATAATCACTTTGTTTTGTTCAATCAATTGATCCAATTGTCGGCTAAACTCTTGTGCATTGATTGGCGCCATATCTGCAGAACTAGTTTTGTTGTCTCCGATGTTAAAAGTGGAGAAATATTTAATTGAATTACTATTTGTATTGAAGACTCTATTGATTGAGAGCTGTTTTGGCACAAATTCAATCGATTTATGTATCAATTGATTGGGTTTTCGGTTTAATAGTAAACTGAATCCACGTTT
>JAQIYC010000872.1:0-11173 GCA_034699545.1 Porobelba spinosa | reverse complement strand
ATAATTGTTCAAAATTTTTAGATATAAATATAGAATTTTTAGACTGGGGCAAATATTGTTATTAGTTAAACCATAAAAATAAGCATGATTAACTTAACTAATAATTATAAAAAATTAAATTAAATTGTTTGATAAATTTTATTGATTAACTTATTTCTTATTTAATATATATAATATTTATAAGAAAAATTTAATAGTTCTTGGAATCAAAAGCTTAATTGTTCAAGGCACTCAATCCTAGGATATTTGTGAGAAAAGCTTTTATTTTAAGATCGAAAACAAAATTTAGTCAATTTGTAGTGAAAATCCAGTGATAAATAACTTGCATTCGAACTGTTAGTGCCATTCATTTCGTATAGTGTTTGCAATTTTTCAAAATCAAATCCAATTGCAGTTCAAATACCAAAACGTATTTGCAATCAAATAAAAGGTCGAGAATACAAGAAAACGATTACTGATTTATTCATATAAATAATTTATTCGTTAATTATATTATTAATGAATATGAATGTATACACTGTAAGCAATGCCCGCATTTATACCATAAGTTATTATCATTTAGATTAAAATAATTAACGCTTTAATGAAACCCTAAATTAAGTCTTGTTTTTCTGCCCTTTAGTAATGATTGACTCAATTTATTCAAAGTTATGTTTTTGTTTAAATAAAGTATTACTATTTTTCTTAATAATTATAATATTCTCTATTCAAGAATATTCTGTTAAAACTTTTAACGAATAAGAATTGCATAAATTGAGAAATGTATCGAATGATGAATACACTTAACAATGAGTGTAGGATTCAAAGTCGGTTTGAGATTCTTATGACAGGATTTTAAGTTTAAATAAAAGAACGGATTATTTGGAATTAATTCTTTCGTTATTTAAATTTACAAAATCTTTTGACACATTTTGAGTTATCGTATGATTCATCGCATTTGCAATATATGCCATATATGCGCACAAAAGCACTGTTTGAAGCACTCCTTAAGACGATTATAATTATTTAGAGAATAGTTTGAGTTCGCAGTTCGAGAAATTGATTCTCGAGTTTATGGAATAATTAAATTTTTAAATTAAAAGTTATTCCACTTTTAAACATATATGAAATAACTAATTAAATTGAAATGTTAGAATTAAATATAAATTTGTCAATTCTTTTAAATTATATTAGGAATGTGAATAGTTTGGTAGGTTATTAGAAAAATGGCGGATTTAAAAAATGTTTGCCTATGGGTCTAGAATAGGATTTTTTCAAAAATTATTATTTTGCATAAAACGCGTTTTAAACACTACTTTCTATTTTGCCCCTAAACTAGTGTTAAATTTAGTTAATTTAGCTGAATTTAGCCACAATTTAACCATAAATTATATTATTTTAAATAAAAAGGTCCCCGAATACATCAATTTTAGACAAAAATCCCCTCCCAAAATACGCTGTTTTTTAAAGTAAAAGCCGGCAATTTTTGAAGATAAAGTTGCAAGTATCTGACTTTTCGTTCCTAGGCAGATTTTGAAAAATTTTCAAGTCTAATTGTGTTTTGACGAGGCTCCCTTGCACATCCCTAAAATTATATATTGATATTTGCTGCAACTTTTAATTACATTTAAATTAAGCCGATTTCTATTTAATAAAAAAAATATTAATAATATAATAATTATAAATATAATAATATATAAAGTTCTGTAAAACAGTAATTAATATATTTGAGAATTTGAACGAATATATCGAAATCGAGACATTGATTAACCTTTGGGGCAATTCTCGAGCGAAAAAGATTGCGACTTAAGACTCAAGTCGTGGAAATCACTAAAAATAATTGCGATAATAATATACTTTCCTTTTGGCAAAGAATACATCGATTGATACAAATGACGAAAATCTTATTCATATCAAAGATTGTGTGAATTTTAATTAAAATTCAAACTAAAAATTGTATAAATATTTATGCAATGGATTAGTTGTTTTCCTACGCTTCGCTCAAAACTTTTATATTTTGATTACATTTATTTTAATTTGTCATACATTTGATAAAATAAAGAAAAAAAGTAATTTATTATTTCCTTTAACATCAAAATTCAAACCACATTTTGCGTAAAAACTAATTTCTAACTTATATTCTGCATATTTTTCATTAGTAATTAATTTTTTATTCATTTCTAATTAATTTCAGAGTTATTTCATTAAAAATTTTCAAATTAGTAGTTAAAATAAAGCTGTGTTTCCACCGATAACTTCTTTACCGTTTCGTTATATAATCCCTAATCTCATAGAAATATCATAACTAGTGTCTACACCAAGCTTCTTTATAACTTAGAAAGGTAACTTATTCGAGATTCATATTTGGCTGGCTTAAATTTAGTACTTTTGTACATTTTAATAAATTTTCTTTGAAATAAAATAAAATAAAATACATAAGATGTATATTCTAAAAAAATTAATTACCGGTAATAATCCCTATTAATAAATTTAAAGTTAAACTATAAGAAATAATAAAGTTTCAACTAAGTTTTAACTTTATTTAATTAGTAAAATTTAAGATCGAGTAAAGAAATCTCTGACGAATAATAATGCATTGAATGTGATTTTAATTTATTATTTCTCATATTGTTTTAGCCAAAAATTAAAATAATTATAAAGACGTTATTAGTCCATACCATATTAAACTATTTTTTTGTCTAGTTATTTTAATTAAAAATCAAATTATTTTGGCTCTAAACATATAGGTTCTCTAAAGACTTTTCTAATCGGTTGTAGGTTATAGGCTGACCCTGACCATTTTTTGATTATGTATGTTACCATATGATTAATATACCAGTAATGCTTGCAAATGCATAATCTTTATAAAACCTCTTTAGCTCCTTTAGAGCTGGATTAGTTTTTGCGTCCACACCGGCTCGTTACTTTAACAGAACTAATCTATGTCTACACCAATAAAATCTTTACGGGTTCGTAACGAAACGATAAAGAACTTATCGGTGGAAACAGAGCTTAATTAGAAATTCGTTTCATTCGTATTTCAATTCAAAACTTATAGCATTTGGCTATCATTTACTTAAAAAATAATATAAATAATAATAATTACAATTAAAAAAAGTAAAGAATTTTATGGAAATTTTCTTTATTACTATAACTTTATATATTTATATATAGTATTTATTTATATATTTATATTGAGTGGCATTTGTTTATTGTAATCGAATTGAGACCATTAGAGACGTTGATTATATCAAATCTGGATATATTGTGCAAAATATAAACACATGATTATTGAGATATAGACATAAGTGACAGAATTGCACTATAGGTAGAGGCTATCGGACCGCTTGTTCTAGTGGTTTGTCACGGATCGGCTCTTTCACTCTCACACAAGAACTGCTCTTTCGCACCAACTTTTGCAATAATCAAATGATAAGCAATTGATACAATTAAGCCGTTCCTCAGTTCCCATTTAGCGAATAATTATTCCCACTCTCTCTCTCTCTCTCTCTCAACCAATTGCTAACTATTTCTAAAATGTTTGACAATCGGATAGAATAGGCTATTATCGAGTCATTAGATTCGGTGAAAAAATATCTTATTTTCAAATTTATAACAATTATTGCAAAAGTCGTGTAGAGATGAGTAGTAGAGAGGAGAGGCAAAAGAGCCCTTCCATTGCTTATGGTATAAGTGAATCCAAGTGTAAAAATCGAACACATTTTCGATATGACTTAACTGTATATAAGATAAGTACTTAAAATTGGAAATAAATTTCAAAAATAAAAACTATAAAAACATATTTCGCAAAAATGTGTCGTTTATAATGTGTACACAACTTGAGAGGCATTTGATTTGAGAAGAATTGGTTAGAATTTGAATCAATTGATGGATATTTTGGCACATTTTCTATAGAATTGAATCCCATTTCCACATACCATAAGAGACAGAGTTTTATGTAATTAAACATTTATTTCATTATTTGGATTATGTATTGAATTAATTGTTTGTTTGTAATGATTGCACCGAAACAAAAGTTAACATTAATTTATCATTGGGTGCGCTATAGAAAAAGTGTGATTAAGAAAAATACTGACAAAAAATTAATTATATTATTGTATTTACAAATTACTAAATTGTTTCGATCAAAATTGGCATTCATTCGCTAAGAGGTTCGAAATTAAGCAGTTCTTCACTCTTTCGTGTTTTTTGTTTTGCTTTTTGGCAATAATTGGACTAAAATTTTAATTTATCAGTCGATGAGATATGATATCCTATGAATAAATCAATCAATGCTTTCAATACTTTTAGCATTAATTCCAAATAATTTTGCCTAAAATTAGTCAAAATATGACCAAAAGATGAAACTATTTTAATAGTTATCACCCGTTTGGCCGACTATTGACTCAAACGTTGACCAAAGCCTGAAAAGAGTTATTAATTATTACTTTTTTATATTTATTTAATTCTATTTTAAACTAACCGTTAAAAATGATGTCGACTTTAATTGATTCAATTGATTAATTCACTAAAAGCTAAATCAAAGCAAATAAAATAAAATAAATAAATATATAAAACAATGAATTATTTAATTAAATGTCAAACCGTGTGCGACTCAATCGGTGCGGCCGAGTCGTAGAGGGTATCGGTGTCTTGGGTGGGCTCGCCCTGCAGTTGGCACTGATTGCTGAGCGTTCCGGCGCCACAATCACAGAAGAACCTGTGCGACAGCAAACAGTATTTAGGGTTAGTTCTGGTGCTAATTCATACGACACGCGAATAGATTGATAATTCGTGCGATTACTGACTGCTCAAACACTAAAAGCCTTGAATTACTGATTAATGACAAATATATTCATTATTTAATCATTAGTTTATAATTTAATTATCGCTAAAACATGAATAATATATGAATTAATAAAAGATAATGTTATCCATAATTATTAGAATACAATACTTAAAATAAATACTAAACTCAAAATTGATTCGAATAACAGATTAATCGCATATTAATCACTAATAGAGTGAACTAACGGTTCGCTTAGAACCAGAACTTTAGGCCAATTACCTGTCGTGTCGAATGAACTCAACGTCGTGTCCCGAATGGCATGTTTTGATGCAATTGACACAAATGGCGTTGCGATCAGTCGTATTGCATGTGCGGCACCTGTTTGGGTCAATAGAGTATTAATAGCCAACTAATGAGTGAAGAGTTAGCAAAGTGTCAGACCTGTAGAAGTCATGCATAGGAAAGCTGGTGTAACTGGAGATCTTGTAGAGGCACTGCCCGCTGTTGACGGCCTTCTCGACGGCGTTGTGGTTGTCATATATTTTATTGTCTTTGAGAATGGGCTGAACCCCAGAGGCCAAACACAGTCCACCGAATCGGTTGTTGAATATCTGATTGAACTCCAGAGTCGCCGTCGCGTTGTTCGTAATCTCGACTCCGGCGGCCAAACCGTCGAATATGCGGTTCCGTCTGAGCACGGGATGACTTTGAGTGCTAATGAGAACCCCCGCCTGAGCGTTGCGGAAAATGTCATTCTCCTCGAGAACTCCTTTCCCGCCATTGAATATACAAACGCCGCCATCCCTTCCGTCGTATATCTTGTTTCGCCGAAGAGTAGGATTGCTATCAGTTTTGATCCAAACGCCGGCCATAGCGTTGTCGAAGATCTCGTTCTGCTCAAGCATTCCGAGCCCTCCGTTGTAGACCAAAACCCCTCCGTTCTGTCCGCCCCAGATCTTGTTCCGTCGAATCACGGGATTACTGCCGGTTCTGATTTGGACGCCTGAGTACAAGTGGTTAAAGATGTCGTTCTCCTCGAGCCTCCCGTGCCCGTTGTCGTAGAAGTAGACGCCGACCTGTTTGCCCGAATGGATGCGGTTTCGGCGCAACACTGGAGTACTGCCAGTCGTGATCCACACGCCGGCCAATGTGTTGGCGTAGACCTCGTTCTCCTCAATGAGCCCCTGGCCCTTCTCGTGCACATATATGCCGCCGTGCTGACCATGGTGGATCTTGTTGTAGCGCACGATAGGGTCACTCGCCGTTCGGATTTGAATGCCCGCCAAAGCGTTGCCGTAAATGTTGTTGTGCTCTATGAGCCCCCGGCCCTCCCCGAAGATGTAAACACCCCCCTGGTGCCCGTTGTAAATCTCATTCCGCCTTATAGTGGGATTGCTTTGCGATGTAATCCAAACGCCGGCGAAATTGTTTGAATGAATCCTATTCTCGATGAACTGACCTCTACCCGACTCGTGCACATATATGCCTCCGGTCTGGCCGTGATGTATGTCACAGCGCACAACCGTCGGGTTCGCTCCGGCCTTCACCTCAAAGCCGGCGATTCTGTTGTTGTGAATATCGTTTGCCTCAAAATAGCCCAAACCGTTGTCGAACGTGAAGACCCCGACGTCCCTCCCGTGGTGGATGTGGTTGCGCCGCATGATAGGGTTGGCGTGATTCTTGACCCAAACCCCCGCCAAAGCGTTGCGACTGATCTCGTTTTCCTCATATATTCCCTGTGCAAAGTCGGTCACATATAGGCCCACATTCTCGCAGTCACTTATGTCACAGTTTTTGATGACCGGCTCAGCGCCAGAACCTGTCACACAAACGGCTGCGCCGACGACGGAAGTGCTTCGAATGACGCAGTGGTCGACAGTCGGCGCACAGTTCTCATTGATTTCAAGGCAATAGTGTTTGTGATGCGGCACTGAAGAGGTCACGTCGGGAGAGAACTTGAGCGACACGTAGCCCAAGTAGGCCTCTCTCGCGCCCTCGACGAACGTTATCGTCGATTCGCTGTCCTTCTCGAGCACTACATTTTCGGCTATATTTCCCGGAGCTGTCGATCCAAACATTTAGCAAATTATTAATTAATTCATTCAAATCAAATACAATAAAATCGTTTGCATTACCGGCCCCTATAAGTGCAACACTAGAGTCAATGATGAGGTATTCCGGCTTATAATGTCCCGAATGAATAAATATTAAAGAATTTTCTAACTCTTCTGAGTACGTGAAGGCCTGTTCTATATTATCAAAATATGATATATTGCGGCCCTTATATCGCTCGGGATTCGCCTCATATTGTTCCTGATATCCGGGTCTGACGTGAACGCCCCGATACTAGTGTGGCATAAGAGAGAGTTAGTTTAAATGGTTTAGTCGAGTAATTGGATGAGTGTCTGACCAACTGTTTGAAGCTCTCCTTCCATGGATTGTCAGATTCGCATTCGTCGTATTGAGTGAATTCAAACTTAGAAACAGATGAATGAAAAAGCGGTGAATCGTATTCATAGACGTTGTGGTAAAGGGTTTTCCTATAAACCATTCAAACAATAATGGGTTAAAACAAACGACAAAATCAATAGTCTTCACAACTGACCACAACTCGCAGTCGTTTGATATGGTGTGGAAGCGCTTACAGACTTGTGCGACGCGACACAAGTCCTGCTCCAAGAGATACGAGAATATAGTGAGAAGTACTTCGTCGGGCAGTTCGTACAACAGATAAAGAGCAGCCGTTCCTAAACCTGAGGCAAACAAACACTTAATCGCTATTCGTTTCATTCAATTTAAATACAAATCAAACCTTCGCTTAAATAGTGATAAGAATTGGCTTTTTTCGGCCTTTTCTTAGAACTGACGGATTGTATACAAAATGATTGATTCGAATGACTCGAAGAGGAAGAGCTGGAACTCGAAGAACAAGAAGACGAAGAAGAGATCGAACATGAGTTTGAAGACGAAGACGACGGAAGTGTTGAGGCAATTGTGGAACAGATTTGGGATGAAGTGGTGCCGCAATTGGTGGCCACCAGTGGGTGCGATGAGACAGAGCCGGACACCGACTCATGAATTGGCGAGAGTTTGCGTCTCAAGTCATATGGCGAGGAGTGTTGGCACCCGAAGGGCAGAGGACTGGCGCACGACGTCGACAGACCCACTGATGGCGACTGAGGGCTCACACACGACGACTGCGAAGACTTCGCCACCACTTGAGACAACTCGTCCGACACTAGAGCGCAACGGAAGGCATCAATGCGTTAGTATTGACTCACTTTAGTCGTCAGTCAATTCTATTTACCATTTATTGTCTCGTTTTTGGATTCGCTCATAGATTCGCAAATCCTTTTCAACGACTTCTTGCGCGACCTCTTCAGCGATGGTCGCGAAGAACGCGATGTCGTCGACGAAGACATTCCAGTCGATCCGTTTCGGAGTCTTCTTCTGTCAAATCAGTCAACGAATCAAATGTCGAATAAAAGCCAAACAATTGTCGCCAAAAGAGCCGATCAATCGATTCAATCGACTGTCGATTCGATTCAAATCAATAAAAAAATATTAATTTCTGTTATAAAACAATTAAATCCATTCTTCGAAAGAGTTATCCGTTTTTAGTCAAAAACTTTTCGCAATTGAGAACACATTCGGAGGAAAAGTGAAACAAATTTGCGATTCTATTGAAGACAACAATTGGTTTAAAAACTATAAAACAATCGATTTGTGAATCAATTTGAGTCAACAGTCGATCCACTAATCACTGCAAATGACATCTAAATTGTGTTTCAATACAAGTCTCGATTCAATTGATCTAAACTGACGGCCATTTTGTCGAAAGTGTAACAAAGACTACGATTTGGGGAAAATTCAACACATTTTCTATGTATTCATTCATAGCCTGTATATGCGATACACTCTATGGAGCCCTTCGTTCGCTTCCCCTCCTCTCACACGACCTTTCAATGGGACCTCTAATACGAGTTTACGCTCAGAGTTATTGCGTATCCAAACCATAGACTTGTCTGTAGTTTGGGTTACTGGCAACGAATACCCGTTTAGGGATAACTCTTTACAAACTATGTTCCGTTAAATTAACTGCTATTTTAATTGTAAGTTTTTAAATTAAAAATGTTCACGGTATTTTGTTTAAATTTCATTTAGCTCGCAATTAACATTTTAAATTTAGAAATGTTGTAACTTCACTGAGATTAGACTGTATTTACAATAACGTTGTCTTTAATGCTTTGATATCCCCTTTCATTGACTAAACAAATATATAAATAAACGCAAAGATTATAGACTCGAAGTTCGAGTGCAGACGTAATTGACTGAATGTTTACGGAAAAGAGGAATAAAAATAAATTTTGATGAAATAAATTGAGTTTAAAGTTTGGATTATATGATAACAACAATAATAAACAGTTTGTTATTACAGAGTATTGAGAAATGTTTGTTGTATTGACTCAATTGATTGAAAACATCAAAAACATATTTCAATTCAATTTGATTTCAAATGTTTTAATAAAATATTGTTTTAAATAAACGAATAAATTGTAAACTTTGTATTGGATTCTAATCTAAACTAAATATTACTTTATTTTTAGACAAACAAAACAATAAATTTCAAACAAAAATGTGATTAATATTAGTGTAAATAGAGTTTGAATTTTATTTATTTTATTGTTTTATTTATTAGTGTTTCTATTGAACCGAAAATGTCATCAAATGATAGCAAATGTATTGATAGTTGCGATGAAAACCAAATAGATTTGAGTTTATATCTCAATAGCAATCAATTGATTCAATCGCCGACTTTTGGCCAACAATTGGGGAAAGCGTTGCCTTTGAATGCATTCCTCAACGGATTGATAGTAAACGCAACCAATAATCCAGGTATTGCTCCATTGCTCACACTATCAGTGCTTGCATTCAATCTAATTAACAGTTTATTGTTTTGAACCGATTCTGAATGATTCGACAGAGAAGTACGACGTCTGGAACGATGTCTTGTTGGACGTCATCGACAATAACTACATCAATGAGTCAATGCTTTCGGAAGTCCTAAACATAGCGATCGCTAAATCCAGAAGCGATTCCGTAGTCAACCGAGTCTTCAGTTGCAAACTGTTGTCCAAACTTTGCTTACGTTTTAACGAAACTGTTTTCATCGAAAAAGTCTCACCAATAGTGCAATACCTGTGCCACGACTTCGTCCCTTCAGTCAGAGCTAATATTTTGAGACAATTATGTCTTTTATCCAAAAATTATAGGTATTTATTGAATTCGACTTAACTGTCAATTAATTCTTAAACAAATTGTTTCCACAGTTTGTCTACATTTAAATCACAAGTTTTGCCGCTTTTGGTGGAACTGACAGAAGACCCCGAAATTATGATTAGAATCGCTTCACTCGAGTATTTGATTAATCTGTTGACCAAATTAGACGTCGAGTCTAATAAACAAATAGTTTTACCGAAAATTGTGATGTGTTTTGACACCGCGTTAGCTAAGAATGACAGCTCTTTGGCAGTGGTTTTCACTCTTTTCGGCAAATTATGCCAAACGTTGCCAAAGGATGTGATTGCGAGAGAAAAATGGTTTCTTAACTACTATTGCAATCTCTTTATGATCTCTTATGACTTCCAATGTATCTCAAAAAACAACAATTTTATTGAACGAGACATTCAGTGCCGGAATCTTTTGGCCCTCTTTTTTCCGGTTAGTTTTGAATTCTAAAAATTAGTTTATTATTTGTTTTTAAAGTTAATTTATATATATATAAAAAATTAGATTTTGCTTCAAATCTATGGCCCAAATGAAAGTCTATTTTCAGTTTTAAACTTTCTTTGTTCTGATTTGGATATAACAGTCATCCGAACCATAGCCTCAGTATTCAAGCAAATCAACGCATATATGAAGAATCCGTTCAAACTTTACCCACAATTGTCCAAAATTATGAGTCAAAAGAATATTATTGTTTCCAAAGAATTAATTCCTTTTTTATCAGAACTTCTTATCGATGCCATTAAGTCGACTCCAAATGAAGACAAAGTAATTATTAATTATAACAGATTTTCAAATAAAAAGTATCATTGGTTAAATTGCAAGAAAAGTATAAATGATGGAAAACTAAGTTTATAGCCATTTTAAAGATCTATTTAATGCACATTTTTTGCTATATATCGTCTCTACGTTGACGTATTCAGATTAATTTTGAATTGAAAAAAGGTCCCATTTCCAAAAATTGTAATTTTTGTTTATTACAGAAAAACTAAAAGAACTAGAAAAAAGTGCCGATGAAAAAATTTGTTTGTCTTATTAAAATACACAGGGTTGGCCAGACTGAGTCAGGTCAGGGGGGGGTTCAGAGGGGGGTAAATGACTCATTTTTTCTCAAAATCC
>JAQIYC010000871.1:0-11180 GCA_034699545.1 Porobelba spinosa | reverse complement strand
ATATAGGTTTTTTCGAACTCAGGGGGGATAATTGCCTGATCCCCCCTTGGCCATCCCTAATTATAAGTATTTAAATTATAACTTATAAGCTTAACAAATTTTTATTAAACATTAATAATTAATTTAATAAGTTTTTAATACTTAAATGTAAAATAAAATTTTTGAAAATCGCTCCAAATTTTCAAGTCATGCCTTAATGTTTAGAAATAAACAACATTTTAGGCAAATAAAACAAATCGAAGTTTTGTTACTTTTATTTACTAATACTAAACGCATAAAACGAAAAAAAAGTTAAAAACAATATATATCCGATACAAACATCTAAACAAATCAAACACGTGTTTTGGTTTAAAAACACATTTCATTTTAAATCTATTTTTACAAAAATATATTTAATTTTGTATTTAATTTAAGTGATAATTAAATTAAGTTTTTAAATAAACAATTGTGTAATTACAGCAAAAAATGTCGACAGAATTAAGTCGTGATTTGTTCAGCAGATCCGAAGATAATAATTGGGACACAATTTGTCAAATATGTTGTGGTCTTCGACCGATTGAAGAGTTTCCCGAAGAACACAAACAAGTTTTGGATTCATTGAATCAATTGATTGAATTAAATGACAAACAATTCGTTAAATATTTGATTAAATATTTTTCATTAGCCGTCGATTGCTATAAGACTAGAGAAGAATCTATTGTCAAAGTATTTGTCTTTATTTCATCGGCTCTTCATTTGGACATCAAATGCAATGACAATCCAATCATTGATTTATTTAAAGATAAATCAGAAGTTAGTCTAAAAACAAAACTAAAGATTTTTATTAAAATTTTTGATTTATTGTCTAAAAATTTCAAACATTTAAGTCTTAATCAAAGTTTTGATTTTAAATCATTTATTGAGAAATTGTTGGAAAATAATGACTTAATTGACGAACAATTAGTTAATTGTTTTGAATTAATACTTAAAATTGATTATCAATTGATTGGAAAACACGAAGAACTGTTGAAACAAATCTTAATTTGTTGTAATCCAAGCGATGAAGACTCAGAAGAATTAATTTCCACTAAAAACGAGGTTTTCATCACTTTATTTGTCGTTTATTTTATGGCTAAAAAAGCACTTAATTTACACAAAATCTTAAGCGAAATATCAATTGATTTGAATTCAAAACAATTGGATTTTGATCGACAATTGGCTCATTTATACGGAAAATGTATTCTTGAGTTACCTTTTGGACAGTTATATGATTTGTGGAAATTATTTTTGGATAAATTCAATGTTAACGACAAGTTTTGGACTAAATTATTGACAATATTTTTACTTCACATCCGATGTCTCAACAATTCGATTCCAACTCTATATAAGACTCAAACCAATGAATACTTGAATGACACAAAAGAGATGTTGAAAAGGACTGAAAACAGTTTGGGATCAGATGACCAACAAGTGGTACACAATTCGCTCGAACTATACTTTGCGTTTCAATCGATTATTATTCTTCAGATGACTTATAACACAAATAATTTATTGATTGAAAACTGTTCACAAAAATTGTCACCAAATGATTGGTTCGATTTGTCTGTCATTTATGATTTTACGGATAAGAAGTACTGGAAGTCATTGTTTGAAAACATCGATCACTTGAGTCCATCTGTAAGACGAGTATTGGTTAAGAGTTTATTTCAAAAATTCCAATTTTGGAAAACTTGTGAATCAGTTCTCGATTTAAGCGATGACCAGAAATCTGTTGTCAAGACATCAATCGATCAGTTATTGTCTGCACTTTTAGCCAACTTTTCTTCGCATTTAAACGCATTTTCTTTACAACAAATCAATACAATTATAAAACACTTGAATCGCAAAGATTTGTGTTTATTATCCGATTCTTTAATTACTTATGTCATTGAATCCGAAGATAATGAAGAGAATAGAGGTTTTGATGTAAAACAACTTCTAATTGAAGGCAATGTTTGGGAAGTCATTGGCTTTCAGACAGCGTTTGTCTCTTCGTTTTGCAAACAAATTGGTCTTAAATTTGAGAATAAGAAGCGAAAACTCGACGAAGACTTTCAGACAATCGATACAATTCTTGATTCACTGGTTTCGAACTCTTCGGTTTGGTTTAAGTATTCAACGGTTTCACCAGATCTGAAGAATCTGAATAAAATGTGGTCTAATATTGCAAACGTTTCAGAACTAATGGAACAATTCATCCAAACAGAAGAGATGATCAAAAAAGTCAAAATTCCGATCAAATTAATCGAATTGTTCGCCGAATGCGTGCCTTTGGAGTACTTATTGCCCGCAAACCAAATGCGATCTCTTTTGTGTCTTTCGATTCTTCTATTTTCTCTGGACTTTACGGATGAGAAGAATAATGTTATATTAGATCTAATATTGGACTCAATTATACATATCTTTGATGGCGTCAGAAGTGTTTGGTTTTTCAATTTCATCAAACCTTCAAATTATTTGATTAAACTTTTGAAAGTTTTAAATAATTACAAAAATGACGAAAAAGTTCGAATTTTGATGACAAGACTTGTGGAAAACTATTGGAGAAATACAGATCATATCGAAGAAGTGATGACTAAATTAATTGAAAACGAAGACAACATTTCATTTGAAATGTTAGTAATGTTTGAAACAATTTTATTGAAACGAAGTCTTCATTATCTCAATTTGAAATCTGTGCCCAAAAATCAGATGAAACTGAAAGAACTTTGTGGTCCTCTCTCTTATCAACTCTCAAACACTGTTCACAATCGGATCAAAAAGCAATTGATGTCCGAAACAAATATCGAATCTTTGAATTCAATATTAATTATTGAGAGTTTTGCCGCAGTTTTTGAGTTTCAAGTCTCAAAGTCGTCTTCAGATGAAGAGTCCATTAATTTGAAGACTAAATGGAGAAAACTTTTGACAAAACTGATTGATATATCCATTGATTTACTGATGAATAGATCATTGAATGAAAGTTGTGTTAAGTTTCTTATATTGCTTTGCATTCATCACAAAAAGTTGGCCAACATTTTGCCACAAAATTTTATTTTGAATTTATGGCACGTTTTGTGTCCCGAAGACGAAGACAAAGAAGTTCTGAATACAGAAAGCATTTTAAATGATCACAAATTAGTCGATGTTTGGAATCAAAAACAAAATTTTGATCACATTTTCAATAATATTCTTTCAATAGAAGAGCAAAACAAGAGTCGATTTTTGGGCTCAATATCAACGCAAAGCTGTTTTGCAGAAATGATTAAACCATTAATTATTGCATTAATTAAATGCATTTCTGCTGAAGAATTCGAACAAATTATGGAAACACTGATAACACAACTAAAAAGCAATGATTTGTCGAGAGTTTCATATTCTCTGAGTTTATGGATCGATGTATTTGAAAGCGATTTTCATTTAAATGAAGAAAAGAATTCTTTGTTTCCGAAGTTTATAAACGAATTATTGACTTTATGTGCAAATCATTGTCAGAAATGCAATCAAAATGATTACAAACTTTTGCCGAAAATTCAATTTAATATAAAAGTTTCGGTTTTGAAGATAATTCGTTCGGTTGTCCATACGATCCGAAATGTGATAACAAGTCCTCAAATATTCCTAACATTTCATACCTGTATTGACGCTAAACTTGAATTGTATTCGACTCAACCCAAACTATTTATCGTTTTATTTCAATCGATTTATGCAGTTCTGAATGAAGTTCTTCTGCAACACAAGTATATCGCCATCGCTTCCATGTCGTCATTCCATCTGATTGTCGACAATTGTCTCAAATCATTAATGATTATTTCAGACGAACAGAATTTCGTCGATTTCGAGCCATTCATTCGACACGATTTGGAGATATGTTCTAAAAATATGGACAGACTTTTGACACTAATGTCTTCGTTAGGCTCCGATTACTCGAGATTTGCGCCGCATTTGATCGCTTCATATGTGAGTCAATCGGAATTGGTTTCGGTTCACATCTGCGTTAAGAAGAATATAATTTCGGGAATCAATCGATTGCTGAAACTGTTGTCCGAAACGAATGCAATCGAAATGGTTTACATCCGTCTGAACGAGTCGTCGCGAAGAATATTTAAAATGCTTTTTGAAAATTACGATAAGTTTTATAAATTTAAAGGAAATATATAAACAATACAAACAATTGTAATTCAAATTTGAATTTTAACTAAATTGGAATATTAATAAAATAATAAAAATTCACATTTATTCGCAATTTATTCTAAAAACTTGTAATATAAGATTTTATATGAGGACTAAAAATGTGTTCTAGCTAATAAACTAGCATTTTCTCAATTTTTTATTCAATAATCGTTACAAATATGACCCAGACTTTCGCCAACCTTTCAAATAAATTTCGGTTTAAAGAGATTATCAAAATATAATCATTTAATCTGATTCTTGCAATTATTTTATGGAAAGGTCTGTACAGAAGAAATAGTTCAAAAGAGATGATTAGGTTTTGGTTTGTTTTGGTTTTTATTCAGTTATTTAATAAAGTATAAGAATTAACGTTTAGACAGATTTATATTTCCCCACAATTAGCTAAACTCGTATTTACGCGAAAATCTAAAATATTTGTTGTTTCGAAACAATTTGTGTTAATCAGCAAAATATGTCAACACATTATCCACTGATGGCGTACTTCTTGTATTCGTTCAACACTTTCTCAAGTCTTTAGTTTAGGTGATATATCAGCGATAGTATAGCGAATATCTGTGCGAAAAGTGTCTGCAGTTTAGACTAAGAAAGACACTAATTATGAAAACACTCCTCTTCTGCAAAATTCTGACGAATTGTAGGATTTGTTGAACATCTCAACTGTTCTGAACTGTTCTTTTCTAAGAGTTTTCTCAACTGTTATGAGCCGTAAGTATAAGAAAGGGATTTATTAATAGAAGTCTACTCTAGAGTCCAAACTATGTCTTCGAATCAGTTTTTCGCAGTTCTGTTCGCTTTTGTATTTTCTGTGATTATCGCCCAATCCGAGGGTCGGGCCATCAATGTGACCCATGAAGTGACTTTTGACATCAAGATCGGTGGCCAGAATGGAAGTGTCGGGAGTGTAGTGCTCGCAATGTTCGGCAAATTGACGCCAATCACAGTCAAGAACTTCGTTACTCTGGCAGAACCCAACGGATTCAAAGGCCTCACCTATAAGGGCAGTAAATTCCACCGAATTATTCCCAAGTTTATGATCCAGGTGAAATTCGAGCAATTATTTATTCTTATTATCATTATTTCTGAAATATTAGCTATAATTTAATCCCCGAAAGGGCGGAGACATCACGAGTGGCGACGGACGCGGCTCTGTCTCGATGTAAGTCATATCTCTCTTAACTCATTAAGACTTATATCAAAACTAATGCAATGAATGGCAACTCAGATATGGAGACAAGTTTGCGGACGAGAACTTCGAAATAAAGCACTCGGAGGCCGGGCTCTTGAGTATGGCTAACATACCGGAAACCAAAGACTCAAACGGTTCCCAATTCTTCATAACTCTGATAAGCACTCCGTGGCTCGACGGACATCACACCGTCTTCGGCAAAGTAGTTGAAGGCATGGATGTCGTCCATCAGATCGAAAACCAGAAGACAGTCGACGACAAACCCGTCAACGATGTGGTGATTGTCGGCACTCGAGTCAATCAAGTCTCCAAACTATTGACTTTGAAGGGCCAGTAATACGGCCTTTGATTTCAGTATTATTACTCATATCTTAATAAAACAATTTTTATTAAATACTTACACTTTTGTTATGATTTTGAACTTACGATTTGTAATGTATTTTCAATTCATTTTATAAGTTATTCAATAAAAATAGTTTAAATAATAAATTATTTGTTTATTTTAAAAGACATTATTTGATATCTTTGACGATAAGCCAAAAAGTGTTGTTTTTTACTATAATTACAATTTGCGTAAAACAAGTCAAGTAGAAAAAAGGGAAATTTATTTTAAATTGTTTAAGTTAATTTTTTAAGTTATAGTTTTTCACTAATGCGGTAGATATAGTCTTTTTATTTTATACATTTAATTTATATATCTTCTCAATTAATCAAATCTTAATTTAGACTTGGTAAATTTTAAGCTTTGTACTTCTAAATTGTAATTCATCAATGAAGTTTTTAAACCGTTAACTATAAAAATATTTGTCAACGAGAAGAAAGTATTAGAAATAAAAATTAATGAAACGTTTGATTGCAAACAGAATATTCTGATTAGCGATGAAAAGAATGACCGACTTCTGTGAACCTAAGGTTTAGTTCCTTTACTTCTTTGAGTTAACATATTTTGTTTTAGCCATTTGTCAAGTATTAGACAAAAAATTCAATCAATTCAATGAATAATCTAATCTGCAATTAGTTGTTGAATGAGTTGAACACATAATTCTCTCATTTTTTAAGTCAAATCTATGAATTAAATTTTAAGCCAACAAATAATTGGCTGAAAATATTTTACTTCTTATCAAATAAATATAAGATTTGTTATGAGAATAAACAAATTCGTTTAATGAGTGATACGTCTCTCACATTCAAATATTTGGCACTTTTCCAAACACATCCGTATTCTATATATGACTTTAAATTTTTAATTTTTTTGTTGTAAAAACTTAAAACCGAAATGAGTGGCGGAGTTGATGTGAATTTAGTTCAAATATATTCAATCAAAGGGTTGTATTATATTAATCAATAAGTGTGAATGGGTTGACAGCATGAGCTGGTGGGGCTAACTACCAGCCCCAGCACCTGCACCTCCAACTTAGCGATCTGAGAGCAAAAGCCAAAAGTTCTTTCAACTAATTTTAGGTCTTTCGCCATATGGAGGGGAAGAGTAGATAGAAATAAACATTTAGAGTAAACATATCTGGAGTCTTGAGTCACACCCTTTAGAACTGAGACTTTGGTCTGAAATCATGGATTCGAACAAAATTTAAATGTTTTTTATTTCTCTAAATAACAGATATTTATTAAACGCAAAACTCAATGACTTTCCAACACTTTCTATAATATAAGAAACAGAGATATCGTTGAAAATGAAAGCAATTTATTTGATTTGTTTAGTGTTTTCGTTGATTTCGATAATAAAGTGTCAAAATAAAGACGAATGCAGTGAAGAATGTGATGTCAAGAAGTGTCAGCCGCCCGAAGACTGTTTGGCCGGTCTTATCCAAGTGAGTCATTTCCAGACATTCTTTGAGATCTTATCCAAACTTTCAAAAAGTTATGAAATTTTAAACTAAAAACTAACGCAAACTGTAAACCGAATGTAAGGATCGATGCAATTGTTGTTCGATTTGTGGCCAAAAAGAAGGCGAAAGATGTTTCAATGAGACGCTGAGGAAGAAGTTGTCGCGAAGTTATAACTTATACCCGGATTGCGGAGAGAACTTGGTTTGCAAACTGCGCACTGATATGGAAGCCAACGATCCGCCCGAAGCCGTTTGCTATTGTCTGAAGAATGAGCCGATTTGTGGATCAGATGACACCACTTATGAAAATGAATGCCAACTCACGGAAGAGCGATATAGAAGAAGAGATGGACTCGTGGCGGCCAGTCGTGGCCCCTGTAAGACAGGTTGGATATAGTGATAGCTTTTCTAAATAGCATTCAAATAGTGTTTTAATCAAATCTTATGCCATTAGTGCCGAAAATAGTGTCGCCTCCGGAAAACATTCGCAATAAAACGGGAAGTTATGTCGCGTTTTCATGTGAAGTCAAGGGATGGCCGGTTCCGATAATTGAGTGGAGGGTCCAAAGAGAAGCGGACGCCAGAGCCCTCCCCAGCGATGACCCGCATATCGCAGTGCAGTCGAGAGGCGGCCCAAGTAATTATGAGGTGACGGGTTGGCTCCAGTTGCTCGACATTACTGTTGCAGATCAGGGCACCTACTACTGCGTGGCCAAGAACTCTGAGGGCGAGACTCAGGCCTCGGCTAAGTTGGCCGTCACTGATGACAGACATAGACCGCTAACTCAAGACAATGAAGTTATTTAAAAATAATCTTTGAATTAGTTTTCATTTCTAACTTTAGTTTATTTTTATTATAACTACTTTTAAAGTAAATTTTTCTTTATTTATATTTAATTTATTAATTCATTTATTTTTTAAATGACTGAATGAATTGCAATTCAATTGTGCCTTAAATTGATTATTAGATTATTTACTCTATTTCTAAAGTCATATAATTACTGTAATTAACAATCTATTGTTTAATCTAGCGTTCAATCAATTGACTATTATTTTATATTTTAGTAAAAAGTTTAGTTAGAATTTTAATGATAATTACTAGTGCGTTTCAAACGTAGCAAAAAATATTATGCGCGACAAAAGTAAAACTTTTAACAAAGTAAGGAATCTTAATTAAGGATTACAGAAAAAATTATTTATTGGTTTAAAAAATATATACATTTACAAAAAATTATTGAAAAATAAAAACAAATACTGTTTTAAATTATTTTCGGTAAAACCGTTTCGTTTATCGGAGATTAAAGTTTTAAATTTTGAAAAAGATCTCTCTACGTCTACTGATGTGAGAGGAGCATAAAAATTATTTTTAACTAAATTGGATGTAAATTCAGTCAAATCAGGATTTTTTCTCAAACTTAGTTTAAGTTTTTCTTTTGGAGTTCCGGATAACTTTGAATAAATAGTTCTTATAATATTCATTTGTTGTTGCATTGATAGGGATTTCGTTTCCAACTCTTCTATGCCATTAGTTAAAAATTGAAATTCTTTCAATTTTGTAATTTCGCATTTAACGTCTAAGTCTGTAATTGTGTTTTGTAGCGACAAAATTGAATTATTTGATTTTGTGTCTAATTTATTAATAAATTTAGTAATAATATTGTAATGTTTTGCATAATAATATGAAGTTTTAAGCCACGAACCCCATCTTGTCAACACAGGTTCTGGCGGCAAAGAAATTCCACAAATTTCACTAAAAAGTCTTTTACGAGTTGGAGACTTTTTCAGCACTTTTTTCATATCTGATATAAATTTATCAGCTTTTTTGTTGTTATTACGAATATTTTCACTAACGCAATGCAATGAATGTACTAAACAAGTAATATGTTTTACGTTAGGAAAAATGTCTTTTGGGTTGTTAATAGTTTTAATCATTGCTTTTGCCTGATCAGATAATATTAATATCACTTTTTGAAAAATTGTTTGATTTGGCCATAGTTTGGCACAAGCATTATTCAATGCTTTTTTAATCGACTCATTTCTGGTATTTTCTAATATTTCAGTCGACAATAACATAGATTTTCTTTGATTGCCGTCAAGTTTGCCAACCATTACATTACAAATAAATCGATTCATACAATCTGTCGTTTCGTCAACCATTAGATATACATTTAAAGTTCCAATTGTTTGACGTAATTTATTCATTTTTTCTTCGTATATCTGGTCAACACTCCGGCGAGCTGTTGAGTGTGACGGCACAGTACAAGAAGTAAAGTCAGACAAAAACTTACGTAAAACTGGATTATTAAGTTTATGCAACGGTATGTCAGCGGCCAAAAAAGCTTCTGTTAATCGATAATCAAAAGTTGAGAATTTGTCACTAAAATTGTCGAATTCCCAAGATTTCCTTTTCTTTGGTGTTTGCAAATTACTTAAATGTTTTTCACTTAATGTGTGATTTTTTACAGTCTGAACACCGTTTTTAATGTCAAAATCTTTAAAATATTTGTCACACGGAATGAACTTTAATACTCCATTAATAATAACAAAATTTTAGTCTTTTTCACAAACAAAATTCATTTTTTTAATTAATTCTTTTTCCATTTTTGTATTTAAATATTTAATTAATTTCAATTAAGATCCAAATTATTACTTTTTACATTCAATCACTTCAGTCATAAAATATTATTTTTACTCAAAACACAGTTTTAATTAAACAAATATTTAATTTATTTCAATTAAATCTTAATTAAATTATTATTTTCACATTTAGTCACTTCAGAGATAAATATTGTTTTTACTCAAAACACTATTAACTAAACGAGTATTCAATTATTTAATATAAAAACAATTTAATTAAATCGCAATTAAAATCCAAATAACTATTTTCACATTTAGTCTCTTTAATCATATAATAGTGTTTTCACTCAAAGCACATGCTTTTATATTCAGTCAAAATACTTATCTTTACTTAATTCAAAACATGTTTTTACTAAACTATTCAAATTTTAATCCATTTCTGTTTATCAGATAATCTTAATGGTATGTCTTAATCTCTGAGATAAAGATAAAATTCTTAAATGTTTTTACTTGTTTCAACTTATTTTATAAATTAATGTTTTTTATAAATATTTTAAATTAAAATTTTAAATATAAAACAATTATCCGAATATTAATTATTATTTCATATTTCCCGTTCTCATACTCCCGACTTTTGCCGAACATATATAGAAATGCTACGTTTGAAACGCTCTAATAATTACAGTATTAAAGTTAACAAATATAAAAACTAAAATTATATATATAAATAAAGTATATATTATAAAATATATTTTAAATTTTTACAATAAATTTCAGTAAATCAAAGAATAAATAAATAAAGCTTTACTTGTTATTATTATTATTATTATAGTTTTTTACTATAACTACTGGAAGAAATTTAATAAAAGCTCATATTCGATCAATGAAAAAATTTAATAATATTTAATAAGTTGCTTATAATAAAGTGTGGTTTTTATATAATTATACAAAGTTTGATCACACTCATCATCATCACACGAGTTGAAACCCGGAGATCTTGTCAAGCGCAGATTGCCTTCAAATCTCCCAACTCTTCATAAACTGTCGCCGAAATATGAAGGACCCTTCGCCGTTTTGGCCAAAACACCGGACACCAATTACCGAATACAACTTTTGGCCGACCACTCACACGAACTGCACCTTTACGTCAGCCAACTAGAGCCATATCACATGCGCTCATTACCAGGCTAATCAGCTCCACCGCTTCCTGGTTTTAGAGCCTCAAGTTAAAACGCCGGGAAGTGAGACGAAATAGATTTCATCACAAGTTAAAAACATAAACAATAAAGTTTTGTAAACAATGATAAGCGCATGCCTATCACAGTGCCACCGTTTTAACCATTAAATCTAAACACAAAACAATTGTTAATTACATCTAGCGT
>JAQIYC010000870.1:0-11183 GCA_034699545.1 Porobelba spinosa | reverse complement strand
CCACTTTTGTCAACTTTCCAGTTCTGTCAACTATTTTGCTCGCCAGACCGAGTTGACAGAAATGGACCTGGACTGTAATTATTATTTATTAAATTGCAATTATTGAGTAGATACTAATCTGAAGAAGTCTTTAAATTACGGCTAAAAACTTTATGATCCGGCAAAATTTTTTTTATCAAAATTTCTAAACTACTGTCATTTTCGGAAATATTTAAATTTATTTTATTGTCCGATTTGTAAATTCAATTTTATATTCAATACAAATATAATTTTATAGAATAATTAAAATAAAATTTTCGAATATATTGAAAAATTAAGTAAAAATTAGATTAGAAACTAATTGTTTGTTCGAATTGGTCTGATCTTCATGTCGACCCTCTTGAGCGAATAACTGGGTCCCTGCCATTCAGACCAATAGATGCCTTTATACTCTTGAGGTGACAGTCCCGACAAATATTGTCCGTTAAGATTAGCCGACTCGCACTGGTTATACCACCAACCTCCCGTGTGCTCAACTGCACAGTTAGCTCCGTTCAAACCGTCGTTGTCATTGTCTTTAGTCGTGAATTGCATCGAAATATGATAACTCATGGCATCCCCGGCGTCGCCCTTAGAGGTCAGACAATGAATAAAATAAACAAATAAATGATATGTTGTTTACCTCATAACTGCCCAATAGCTTAATCATATAATTTTCACTTTCGGATCCAATTGCGAACGCATTATATTTGGCACTAATTTGAAGAATATTTCTTATTTTAATTATAGAATACTTTTAATAAATCAATAATCAATACAAAGCTTTGTCGCCTTCGAAGTCCTCCAAATCGATGCGAAGTTCGTATATATTCTGATAAGTGATTCGATGAATGTTATCCAAACCCAACCAGAATTCGGTCGCAATGTTTCCAAAGCCGTACTTATATTCGTACCAATCCTTGAAAAAGTCAACCGTTCCGTCTTGTCTGCTCTGGATGACAGTCCAACCGCCGCCGTCTGTCTTCATGTCACAGAATACAAACACCGGTTCGTCCGCTCCGGTAGGTTTGATTCGATAAATTGAACTCAAGTTCTTCAAAGCCTGTCTTTCCTGAACTTCTTTGCAATCTTTTGAAAAATTGTTATTCGATTCGGAATTCGAGTTCTTTATGAAAACATTAGGTTTTTCTAATTTTTTCATTTCTTGCATAACATTACGAATTGCGTTATTAAATGATTTGATTTCGACATAACTTTTCGAAGTATTTATAATCGAATTCGTGTCACTCAAGAGTATAGTCATGTTGTCCGACAAATCCGTAATTTGACTTTCAATCTGATTGGCCGAGCGCTTGAGGCCATAGAGAGTGGTCTGGACTATTTGAAGGTTGGCCTCTATGTCAGCGCTCACTATATTCAACGCCTGTTTCGGTTCCCTTTCCTGTGACTTAACATTTCTTTTGCCGATTGTCCGCAACTGTTCGGAAATCCAAACTTTGTTGACAATCTGTTCCTGTTCTAACTTATTCAGGTCTTCGCGAATCACTTCTTGAAGTGTTATAGTCTTTCCTAAATCTCCTTTAATGTCGTCTAATCTGTGAGATATACGCACTTCCGAGCGATCGATAGAAGAGATGATGTCTTGTCGTTGCGACTCAAGTCTGGCTAAAGTACGGCTTAAGTCACTTAAAATATTTGTATTTTTTTGAGAATCGCTTTCAATAATCCCCAATCGATGCAGAATTTGCTGCAATAGTCCCCGACTTATGACTCCTTCAGAGTTTATATTTGAGCTAAGATTTTGGTCGATCGGTATTGTCGACACATTTGAACACTTAATTAAACCAAATAAATAGAAAACAATACAATAGAAAACAATAAATGCATTCATTTTAATCAGTTTCTCATCAGAAAACCCGACACAAAATCACTACATAATGGCATTCAAGCGTTAAAAATAGATTTATTTCTTATTTTAGTTTTTGTCGTTTAAAGCCCCGAATCTGAAGTTAGAGATCATAATGAGTTGAGAAATGTCTATCTCTTATTGAACAGTTGCCCAGATTTTTGTCTCAAAATATTATTTATAACAAAATCAATACATCAATCGAATTAATCAATAATTCCAATGCTTTTATCTGCTGTTGAGAAAAGAAAAGCAAATTCCAGTCTCTCTAATCACATCAATCCAAGCAAATCCAATATTTTTCTTCTTTTTTTCTTAAGACTGTTCACTAAAATCTTGATTTATTACTGAAAATGTTTTGGAATTCAGCAAATATTCTGTATTTTTTTGTGTTTATAAAAAATATTCTATTAGTAGAAATTTTACCATCTCTTTGGTTATCTTCACTAATTACCCAGCTTATAATTGTGTTCACTTATAGTTTGGTATTACCGGTAATAAAATTTTAAAATAATTTATAATAAATTATTAATTAAATGATTAATCAAAGTCTCAAAAGATATTTAATTAAACCAAAACAAAGTTCACAACAATTGCAATAATTTATTCGCAAAAATAATAAACAACTCATTAATTAGAGGTTCAGAAAAGTGAATAATTTATTCAAAATTTAAATATTCAAAACATTACATAAAAATTATACAAAAGGAACAAATAATATATTTTTCGTTTAAATTATGAGATTTATCCGATTCTCAGACCGATTGCTATTTAAAAGCAATCAAATGAATCGAATAATTATTAATAAAATTACATTTGAATTAATTTTAATGAAATAAATATAATTTTTAAATCATCAAAACATTGTCTTACAATTGCGTATAAATTAATTTGAAAACAAAACAATTCTCTGTTTGAATACAATTGGTTTTGAATGTAATAAAAGTAAAATAGATTTGAAAATAAAGTAATAAAAAATATAACATTTCTTATACGAGAAATATTCGCCTGAAGAGCAAGAAAGCGATTGCGAGACATAAGACTCCAATCAAATAAGTGGTGAATCGGGAACCGGACGAAGACGAGTGCAAATTGGCGTTTGAGTTGCTGTTCGTATTAGTCGTATTCGGATTGGAATGCAATTGATTGACATTTCTTCGATGCACTTCTGTCTCTGAAACGTTTTGGTCAGTCGTCTGGACAGTTGGTTCGGTTGCATCTGAGTTGCAGTTTGAGTTCGACTCCAATTCATTGCTCGTATTGTCAGACACGGTTGGACTCGTCTTCTGTTCCGTTGGGTATTCAGAACCGGATGACTGCAAACAATTCAAATAAACCATTAGTTTCTAAATAAATACTGAAAACCGAATCAAAACATACTTTAAAACTGATTTGTTTCGCGAGTTCTTTCGCTTCCCTATTGGCGTCACTCTCTTTAAGGCCCGACTCTTCAGTCATCAGTAATCGACTAATGAGTCCACAAGAAGGACAGCACCAGTGCTGCGACTTTAGTGCCAATGCTTTGCGTTCTTCCGACGGATAGTCTGGAAATTCATTTCAAAATCAATAAAAGAGTCACTCATTAAAGCAATTGAATGCAAACCGAGTGATCCGATGGCACCTAAGCCTTCGGTGGGCATAAAGCCAATGATGGCGAGTAGGGCCGTGCGTATAGACCAGGAGGGCTGCCACGACTCCGGGTGATGGCCTGATATACTCAAACAGATCTTCTTATTGACTTCAAAGCGCCCGTTTGGGGTAAGCATTATAATAGAGGGCGGTTTCATCGGGTACTCCGTCGGCAGGATTATGCGCCCGTGATATACACCCGACCCAAAGTCAGAGTCAGGCGGACCCCGGACTGTGAAGTGCCATTCGAACAGATTGTCCTGAATTGGGATTAGAGTTAAGTAATGACTAAATAATGCGTTTGTTGTGAACTCACATCCAGTGGTTGTGCGAAATACTCAGCCGTTCTGTCGTTCAACAGCTCTTTCGCCTCTCTATACAGCCGTTTCACAGCTATTGGACACAAATTTTGATTCATTTTTGTTATTTAGTTCGCAATTCAGTTAATATTTATTTTAATTAACTTTTCGATCGATTGTTTAGTAATAAAAATATTGAAACAAAAGCGAAAATTCGGTCAAACCTGGAGATCGACTGTTGTATTGACTGTCCATTCGTACGATTAAACCAAAAGCCAATCAATAGTCACTTGTTTTAGACGTAAATTAATTGAATTACGTTTTAAATCAAATTTTGTCGTAAAAAATGTTTTCGATTTTTTGTTTTGTTTTGATTTCTAATCAATAATTGAATAGAAATTATGCGAAAAATACTAATCTTTTAAATCTAATAATAATCACTAGATTTGCATAAATTTAATCAAAAATCTAAACTGAATTTAGTTTCAAAAATACTGTTAAAAAAATAAAATTTCGATTAAATTGTAAGTGAATTGAAACCAATTAAACGTTACGTCACTTACAGTCTATAAAAACGATAAATCGCATCAAAAACAGAAACAATACTTAGTTTTCATATTAGATGTCATTACGAGTCAAACCATTCAGACATTGGAATCGAAATTAATTTCGGAATTAAATTCCAATTCAAAGATTGCATTCAATTCAATGAATTCATTCAATACTAAAAAATTCACTAAATTATTGGCAAATATACACAAATATCATTACAACATAAGCAGTCGTTTCCAGACACCCAAAGCGCCGTTAATTGAATTAACGCCTGAATGCAGACCTAATCCCTAATAAAAACAATGACGGAGTGAGTGAACAGAGAGAGACAACCAATGAAAGGCAGTCTCGGATTGTTGTGGAAATAGTTGTAGAGCTTTATCGTCGAAACGATGTGTTTGTGTTTCACAAGAGTTTGTGTTCGAGTGTCGGCACTCGAGTGATGTGTGAAATGGCGGACAGAGTTTGAGATTTAAGTGCAGTTCAAAACACCAATCGATATATTCACCGATAATCGGATCAATTGACCGACGAATGAGCCGAACGGTTGAGGAATGAGCGAAACGTTGAGTCCGTCGAAGCGTTTGGGACACCCGATGAGGGCCCGGAAGCGCAACCGATTGATATACAATGAAGACGAAGAAACACAATTCACGTCCAGATCTGTGCCGATTGGACACCAGTTGACGCGCAAGAGCTCACGACTGGCGCCGAGCCTCGCGAGTCCTCAGTCGGTGGGGTCGGGCAGAGGTCAGACCGGCTTTTTGGACAAAAAGGTGGCGCAAAGAGTGGGCCTTCGGTTGCGAACTCTCCTAAAGCTCCCGAAAGCGCATAAATGGGTTTGTTTTGAATGGTTTTACGCAAACATCGATCAGCCGTTGTTTTTGGGCCAAAACGACTTCTGCATATGTCTGAAGGAGTCCTTCCCTCACCTCAAGACCCGATGTCTGACTCGGGTCCAGTGGTGCAAAATCCGGCGCCTAATGGGCAAACCCCGGCGCTGTTCCGCCGCCTTCTTCGCTGAGGAGAGGGCGTCTCTCAACGGGAAGCGGAACCGCATTCGACACTTACAGCAGCAGAAAGTGGTTGACTTCAGCCAATACCGGGACTTACCCGAGAATATCCCCCTTTCCCTCGTCATCGGCACTAAAGTTACGGCTCTTCTCCGCAAACCACAGGACGGGCTGTTCAGCGGCACTATTGATGCCGTCGACACCACTAACGGCACCTACAGAATCACATTCGACCGGAACGGCATCGGCACCCACTCCCTCCCCGACTACGAGGTGCTCAGCACTGATACCCCGGAATTCATTCCTTTGAATTCATTTCAGACGAAAGTGAGGCCACGGCTACCGATGTTCACTTCCCCCCGATTTCTGGAACTGTTGGGCAATCAGGTCGCGCAAGCGTTGGGTGACAACGACCCACTCCTTGCCGGCCCCTCTCCGCCCAAGACCGGTGCCATCGCCAGCACCGGTCATATGCAAGAAGAGGGAACTCTGGGAGGCTTTCCCATCAAGTTTTTAGCACTTCTGGTGCGACTCTCGAAGATACTTCAGGTCAAGAAGAAGAAAATCAATGAATTGAAAGCTATGAACACTGAGGCCGAGAAATGCCGGAGTCTTCAGGAGAAGATATCGCATGAGTTTCAGAAACATTACGCGCAGACAATCCTCGAGTTGGAGAAACTGAATGACGACCTCAACGACTACCTCAAGGCTGTCCAGCAGTACAGCGCAGAGATGGCACCCGAGCAGGGGTTGGCGCCCATAGCACAGCCGGATGTGGTGAAGCAGAAGTATTTGGTTGAATCGAAAGAGTTAGTCGAACGCAGTCTCGCCAACTGTTCGGTGAAGAACGAGAAGACGATTGATCTGATCTCGCATTTGCTGTCACTTATGCTACACCTGCGCGGGTTCGCCGACACTGAGGTCTCCTCATATGAACTGAAGTCGCTTTCGGATACTCTGACGGACATCAGGAAAATGTTGGACCAGAAGAACGTCGATCAGTACGAGAATCAGGTGGAGATCCACGTGAATCACATCCAGACAAGTCTTAGCCATTTGGGAAATTTGGGCGCATTTTCCGAATCAATGCTCGAACCGTTATGATAGGCCAGTCATTGCCCGGCCAGTCAACTACCGGTTCTCCGATTAAGCGATTAATGTTTATTATTATTTCGACAAATATTTTGATTTTAATTATATATTAGTTAAGAATGTATTAAAAGTTTTATCACTTTATCTCAGACTCTAAGCTAAGACTTGACAGACATTACACACGAATTGCAATATAACTAAAATTGATTGAAATATTGGTTACGCTTTGTATGATATAAGAGTTGTATTGATTTACTATTTTCTAACATTTATTTACAATATTTCTATTTTCATTAATATGTAAGTAATTATAAGAATGTATTCTTTGATTTAATTAATCCAATAAATAGTATAAATAATATAAACGATTTCAGGTATGTGTCGAACACTTAGCGCCAGTTCTTTACCTCTTATCGACTCAACAATAAATTATATGAATTTGAAAAGTGTTTTGAATTTAAATCGTGTATTAAGTCAGGAATTGCTCCAATTCTACCCAAAACTACATTCACTTCAATAATACGGTATTAATAGAAGACTAACTGCTCTCAGATCGACCTCTAGATTAAGGCATTATAGGATTGTTTGAACATCTATTCGACAGATAATCAATATTTAAAGAAATTATTGTTTAAATTCTTTTCGATTTTTTCTTTCCTATCAATTTGAGCGACGATTTTGTTTTCGAACATAACATAAATATTTAAAGAGTTTGGAAAACCATGTTTTGAGTTTAAAACCAACTTTTAGACATTCTAACTTGTGCTACCTTGTCTCATTTTTATTAGTAACCGAATTTTCATGTGCTACCTAAAAGGTTAACTTTTTAAATGTGACCATTAATAGTCAGTTTTTAAACGATTAATACATTTTATTATTTTTAAATATTCACATTTAATCCTGATTAGGTCGAAAAAGTAAACAAAAAATTACCCGGTGCCGGCAAATTTTTAGAGAGGGGAAGGTACCTCAGCCGTGGGGTGGGTAATTTAATATCGGCTTTTCAATTCAGGAGGATAATTGCCTGTTTCTATTCGATATTCCTAATTTAATCAATTATTAAAATTATTAAATAAATTTGAAAATATCTATCTAGATAAAAAAAAATATTTTTACATTAAATAACAATAATTTTTAGAAAAACTCATTTAAAATTGAGTTCTAATTTAGGTTCTATTTTTAAAGGTTAAATTCTGTAAAATTTAATTAAATTGGTCTTTTGGCTCAAAAATAACCGCCCTGACACTTTTGGTTTATCCCGAATTATAGAATTGATGGCCTCAGGATTTTTTTTGAAAAAAAATTCGCCATTTTACCCTGCCCAGTTAAACTCGCTGATCTCTCGCATTTCTTTTACTTCATTTTACAATTGAACGTTAATTAATAAAAATTTGACAAGCTAGGTTTTACTTCAATTTAATTTTGTTAAAACCCAGAATTATTTGCAATATTTTATCAAAAACCCAAAGATGAGTAAAACAAAAGAAGGCAAAGGGCTGTGAATCAAAGCAATTGAAGTGATGTGTAGATCAATATTTGATAGAATCTGTGCTTTCATAGCCTTCACTACGATTTGATTGAAAGTATTTTTGATTTGCAAACACAACGTTTTCAGCCAATCTATGCTTAATTGCTGTCTAAATCACAATTTGAGATCATTAGCTCAATGTTGAGCTCAAACTACAAATACTTCACATCATTAGCCATAAGAGTTAAAAGAAATTCGTCTCCAAAAGAAATAAACAATATTTTAGTGATTACTCTATGAGTGTAAGCGAGACATACGAGTCTGAATCGGCGACTGAGTTAGTCAATGAATGCATACATTGAATGACTAATAAGTTATATGATTTCAGTTCTGGTCAAAACAGAATTGCAGTCATTAGAGCCCGAATTGATAGCAGAAAGCCTTGAATATTGAAAATAAAATGAATAAAAAAAGAAGAGAAATGATGTGGAGATGAGTAGACTATGCGTTCAATAAATCCATGTCTTCGCACAAACAGTGCGAACCAGACGTTACCAGTTGTTGGAAGACTAATCGTTTCTGATTTCAAAACTACTAAAAAAGTTTCAGAGATTGCAAATCTTAATTAGATTTTCTGGTTTAGCCAACAGTTCTTATCAGAGATGCGTCGCTTTAATTGAGACTAACTTTACGCTAAACTTCTCCTAATCTTCAAACTATTTATAATTAATTTGTTTACGCAATTAAATATTTATTTGTTGAATTTATCATGTATATTTTCTAACTCTTTATTAAATTATTTAAAACATATTTTTCAATAAATAAATGTAAAATAAAACAATATTCTGAGAAAATTTCCGAAATGAGAGAACAAAGTCATTTGCTAACAGTTAACACATCTATACTTTTCATCATTAATATCAATCAAAAGTACTATAAACACAAATAAAACTCAACATTTGGAAGAGGATTACTCAAAAGTTCATCTGTTCTTTTGCACAGATTTATCGAAATAAAGTAATATATTTATCGAAGTAATGAATATTTTCGATATATTCCTCAATGTATTCGTAAACTATTTACGGAATTAAGTAATTTATTTTCAACAAATTCATTCATTTATTCAACAAAAAATTTAAACAAAACCAAATTTTAGCAAAATAAATATTAAGTTATTATATGTTTAAAAGAGTTTATTTGGCTCAATTTAATTGGTTTTAATTTAGAAAATTAATTTACAAAACAATAGTAAATAATTATTTTAAACAATAGAAATAAATTTCAATAATAATAATAATATCTAAATTATAATAAATAACAAATATTTAGAGTTGTACATAAAGAGATGTTGATGGAAGGAATCAGCCTAAACCCCCTCTCTCAGGGTTGACCAAGGAAGGGGGGTTGGACCTCTAATTTTCTCTCCTAAAAATTTTGGCGCTAACCCTCCTCTCATTTTGTCCAAAAATAAGACTCGCCCTAAAAAGCGGGGGTTGAAAAAATTTTCGCGCCATTTTACAAAAAGCTCAAAAAGCGTTAATTTAATTTAATTAAGGTTAAATTCGGTTTAAATCCAATTAAATTAACTTAATTTAGTGTTAATTTATATTAAATTCGGTTAATATGTTACGGATTTTAAAAACAAAATTGCGTCATTTGGCAGAAATTTAGCAATTTTGGCAAGATAAATTTGAGTTCTCTCGTTTCTGGGGGAAATAAGTCATTTACCCCACCTTCAACCCCCTCTCCTGCCGGAGCTTGGCCAACCCTGCCCTCTTTAGTATTAAATTTTTAAAATTTTCCCTTCCACCCTTAATGCTGGTAGCAAAATACACCTTGTTGACTTACCTCAAATACGGCAAAGCTATTAAGCTATTTGTAAGATTTAAGCTAATTTTTTTTAAAAGTGTTATAAATCCATTAAAATTAATTAAATTTTGTTTAAATTTGGTTTAAATCCAGTTTTAATTGTGTATATTTAGCTTTATAAACAATTTTAAAATAAGAAAAAATTAATTCATTATAAGCATATGTCCTACATAATCACCCATAAAATTAATATTAAAAATTAAGTTCTTGAATAAGTCCTTCATCCTTTCTCAAAATGGAAAAATTAATTTCTATCCCTTCCCATAGGAGGAGAAAAAATATTACTTTATAAAATTTGCCTGCCGCCAAACATGGTTGGCAAATTATTTTAATTTCTTTAAATTTTAAATAAATTTAGGTAAATTTAACTAAATTTAACTTAAATTGTTGCTAGTTCTAATTTTAATTTAGTTAATTTAGTTTAAATACGGTTTAAGTTTAGTTTAAATCAAGTTAAAATCAGAATAAAAATAAATTAAATTTGAATTATTTTGGAAATACTCTCCCATGGATTTGTACCCTCTCATGAATTTTAGCCAAATTTTTCAGTCATTCTCTCTTATATCCTTTTCAGGATTGACGAGTTGTCACTATCCCTTTATATAATTTACCCACGAATCTGCCCTTGATCATTTAACTACAAAATTTAAACTCTAAAAATAATTATAGATTATAAAATTTTTAATACATTTATTTAAATGTGAAGCAAAAAAATTTATGTTATCAATGAAAGTGGTATTAAAGCTTGTATTGGTGTTGTATATTACACTAACATAAGAATGGGTGTGAATGTTGAGTACATGCCTTCAAGAGTTATATCATTCTATATCTCTTCATTTTTACATTTTTAGAAAATTCTTAACAGTACTTCAAAGATAAGTGAACTAGGTCAGATAAAGGATGTAAAAAAGGTTTTTTTTATAAGTGACAGCTGTAAAAAGAAATGCTAAAAATTTTTTGATTTGATTTGTAATAACTTAAAAAAAACTAAAACTAAAAAATATGATTTTATGGATATGTCTTGAATTGGTAAATGTTCTAAAAATAATTTTTATTTGATTTGCAAAAACAGCAAAAAAAGATGTTCTTTCTCATTTTTAGTATTTTAAATTAAATATAAATTTCAAATTACAAATTTATACTGGTAGAAACTACCGGCACAGGAATAATAGGAAATGTTGTCGATTTAATAGCCCTTAGCTATGGATTGAATCGAACCATTACTTCAATGGCACACATCTACTAAAAGACTTCACTTATTGGTCTCAATAACTGATTCTTTGAAACTTTTTATATAAAATTTTAAATTTAAAATAAAATTAATATTTTAATTATATTTTTATTATATTTTTATTGTTTAAATATAATTTTGAAAT
>JAQIYC010000869.1:0-11188 GCA_034699545.1 Porobelba spinosa | reverse complement strand
ATATTTGCAATTAACTAAACCTATAAAAGCGTTTATCCAAATGTTTACACAAATTATAAAAACTAATTAATTATAATCTATGAGGGTATGCAAAACCTTTGGGTAAAAAATATTAGTATAATTTTATTAAATTCAACGCAAAACAGGTTTTTCTTCAAAAATTCAAATATAAAATTTGTGAACACATTGTGGAGACGGCAAACATGACTTAAGAAGAATAATAGGTTTATCGCAAAAAACTTATGAATGAAGTCATTAAAAACTTTTAAAAATCGAATAATAATTTTTAACTTAATTCATGACGAGAAGCAAGTTTTGATCGATTTAAGAGAAATAAAAGCATAATTATATGTATTGAATAATATAAGAAATTTAAAATTTAATAACAAAAGTTCATAATTCTAATGATGGGTTAGCGAACTCAACAATTTGCAGCATTAGAGCAAATCACTATCATTTGAGAGTCAATTCATTTTTTATTTATATCTTTAAATCTATTGTTTAAAACATAATTGAATTAAGTCATCAAATAATCTCAAAATTATTACTTATATATAATTCGGATTATTTTTCCAAAACAGAGTAATTTAAAAAAAATAGTCTAAATTCAAAACTTATACAATAAAAATGATAGCTTTTATCCGAACGACAGGAAGTAATTTCGGGCGCCTTTAGAGTCGACAAAAAATCGAGATTTCATTTTCATATAAAGTTATTCAATTCGATTGAATTCAAATTTGATAGCAAAACAACTTTCAAATGGCGTTTGACTCAATCGGTCAGCTTTTTCTAGTCTAATAAGAATTCACTTATTTATTCTCCAATTTTTCTTTGAAATTGAATCATAACTTATGTTCTCTTTCCTAATGCATTCGAGAGCTTAGGAATTGAGTTTAGGGTTGAAATGCGAGAGTTTATGATCTGTAATCTCTGTCAGTGTTTAAATAAAAAAGTGAGACTTTTTCTCAATATTTTTTCTTTTTTACGATATTTCACTTGTATTGCGAAGAATTGGTCTAAACTCATATAATCAATATATTCTGTTTGAATGCAATAAAGATTATGTAATAGAAAGCTTGTCTTATCTCTAAACTTAAACTGTAGCTATTTTTTAGTTCTATTGAAAACGAGAGTTAGGGATGAATTTTATTGATTAGCAGCCATTCACTCGTTCATTGCCTCCATAGCCATGCATTTACTGTTATGGCACAGGCATTGGCACACATAGGCGGCACAGGCATACACTCTGACATATACTGTACTTTTGAAGCCTTCATTGGCACTGATAGGGATTGCACTTTAAATGCGTTCAACTTTTAGAATATTTTATGTCACAGTTAGGCAGAGAAGAGAAAAGATGATATCGATTGTTGGATACATTCAAAAATGTTATGGATCTGATGTTGAGAAGATGTTCTCTCAGTATAGTTGTGATAATATTGTTTGATGAGATTCATAGAAACAGTGCCACAGCTCTAGACATTTCCGGTAATAAAATACAATTTCTTTTGATTACAAATATTCAGTGAATTGAAGTATGCATTCGAATGAAGGCTTGGGTTTGGGTTTGAGTTTTGATTTTGCTTTTGATCGCAAATATTGTTGTTTCCTCAGAGACTCGATATTTTCATTGCACTGAACGCCAGATCAGAATAATGGATGAATTGGCAGAATATTCTAACATATAATTATTGGATATCAATCATAGAAAAAGAAATACTTTTTCCGTTTTCAAACATTTTTAGAGAATTGGAAACTTGTGTTTCGATCAACGCTTGCTATCTATTCGACAGAATAATTGTATATCAGTTCCATAAACACGAACTCAAATCCACACGAATTGAGTTCATATATAGTATGACTTAAAACTAAACGACATTTTTATACAATCTTTTTAATTATCTTTTTCAATAACTCCTTAATGAGAGAATCGATATCTAATTTAGCGCTAATTTTAATGTGTAGTAAAAATTATCCTTAAATTTGCATTTCATATAACATCGATGAGAAACTCATTAAAATTTATGAAAAGAGAGGAAAACTTCTTCATTATTAATAAGTTATGTTCTCAACAATAGCTGTACTAAATAGTATTCAGATTATAAAACAGAGTTTAATTATTTTTGTTAACCTTATTTCAAGTGATGTTAAAATCAAACCCTGCCTGTGCTCGTATGCCTGGTCTCCAATGCCTGTCCGCTTCGTGTGGTGTGTATGTGATGGCTGAAGAATATATTGGAATCGAGTTTTTAAACAAATGTTAACTTTTTTGGACAAATCCGATGATTGATTAGAAAGTTTGCGATAATGTCTGATCAATAAACTTATAATTAGCTCCGATTACATTACATTACATAACATCGCTTCTAAGTTATGCACAAATAAATCATTTGTTTATTAACTATTCTTTAGTCTACTCTAACACACATTTGACAATATAGACATCGAATGGTAATTTATTAAAATCACAGCAAAACAAATAATTAATTTTAAACTACAAGATATTAATCAAAACGAGCAGAAACTCTAAGAATTGAATAATTTAAACAATTCTTTTTAATATCACATAAATCCTGGAATTAATGCACTAAGACTTGAATTTTTATTTTATTTTTAGCTCAAATAAAATTGAGAGAAATGATGAAAAATTATGCGAAATCCTTATTCTAATTTCCTATCGCTATTCTTATGCGAAATTTGATAACTCGATCCAATTTATAGCATTTTCTTCTGGTTTCTCCAAAATTTGTATTTCTTTTAGTAATTCCAGTATTATTTGAGCGATATTTCAGTAAAACTGAATTATTATGAGTTATGTCTTAAAGTATTGCACATTTGGAATGACTTAATGTTCTTCAGTTATGTTACACAATATTAGATCCGAAATTGTAATCAAACTCTGAAACTATTATGACATTCGCCTAAAACTTAATATCTTAGAGAAAGTTCTACTGTATTGTCAGATATATATAAATTGATCCAAAGATATAAAGATATTTTTGTGAGTTCTCGCCATTCACTGATAAATTAGCTCTTCTTATGTAACTAATATCGAACGACAAAGTCGTACAAAACGTTACGCAAAAAAGTCTTAATTTTTATCAAAACCATTCACTAAAACTCGTTTTTGCCAATTGTTTATTGAAGCAAAAAATAGCACAATTTTACGTTACATTTCTCAATCTCATAGCAAAACTGTCTCTCAGTTTCTATATTTGACACACTTTTCGTCTGTCATTCAGAGAAGGTTTTGGTACTCAAACTACGAGTCTATCAAATAATATCTTAAATTTTGTTTTATTTTGTTTAGTTAATCCCATTCCCAACGTTTTGGATAATTTGAACCCAACTGTTAAGAATAGCACAACTAAAACATTGAATAATAAATTAAATGTAAAACATAGTTGAGTTGAGAAAGTTTTTGCCGTTTTGTAAAATAGATTTAAAAGAACGAAGTTTTTACTTTCAATTCAAGTCATAATATATGAACCGATAATTTTGTTTTTGAAATTTTCAGTAAAACTGATAATTTAAGCAAAATATTTAATATGTTTATGATTTACGAAAAGTAAAAAATTTTGTTTTTATTGAAATGAAAGTAAGTGTTGAGTTGAGCGACAGAACCAGTAAATACTAATTTGATATACAATTACGAAGTGATAAAACTGAGTTAATATTATATTGAGTTTGAATTTGCAATAAAGTTGAAAAAAGAGCCAAAACAGGAGCAAAAAACAGAACTTTTTATTTTTATTTCTCGCGAGACATATGTTATGCAATAAAATGAGAGCACATTCTCTCGCATTCTCTAACTATTTCTTTCTCTCCGTTTGCTATTCTTTGCAATTTATGGCATCGTTTCGATGTTCAAAGAAAAGGGTATTTCTCTTCGCCATTAAATGCCAGTTAGTCTACAATTCGATGCGTTCTCGCTCTCTCCGCTCTCCCTTCCCTCCCCGCCCTCCCTCTCCTCTCATCCTCTCGTCTCCATCGCATAACAATTCCATTATTTTATTGCTAAGATTACAGCTGTATCTGTATTTCTGGGAGTATCTCAATCTCACGGCACCACTAGTTGTTGTCAAATCTATTTTAGTTTCAGACCTGAATTTACTCTCACTTTCTATATAATCGAAATGCTTTCGGTTTTTTCAACTATAGCCCAATTATTCTGTTTTCTCGACTCAAATCATTGGTTTGATAACAACCCTAAAACCCAACGGAAAATAGGATCGAGTGTTAAAATAAACTAAACTATGAA
Source organism: Porobelba spinosa (assembly GCA_034699545.1). Classification (NCBI taxonomy): domain Eukaryota; kingdom Metazoa; phylum Arthropoda; class Arachnida; order Sarcoptiformes; family Damaeidae; genus Porobelba; species Porobelba spinosa. The sequence goes on along the minus strand of JAQIYC010000869.1, from coordinate 6,927 downwards.
AAGAACAGAAGACCTAACTTAACGCCATTTACTAAATTAAATTTCTCAAGTGTTGAACTTTGGACTGCATTTGCTAAACACAAAAAATTCATGACTCAGTCGCTGCTTAAATATGTTTAAAATGATTGCAAACGACTAAATAGAGGTTCTTATCATCTTTTAATGTTATTCAATAAAGTTTGGCTGTAATGCCAAAGCGTGTGTCTGTGGTGTCGATCCTAACTGTGCTCTCAATTCAATATACACTGTATGGGTCTCTACATAAAGTCGATTTCATATCATTAGTGGAGAGAATAAAAAAATGAAAAAATGGATTTAAGTGCAATTTCTATTTCCCATCTTTTCCGTTGCAGTTATGAAAAATTTAGTCGAAATTCTTAAATAAAATATTTCCAAACAAATACAATAGAGAAGTAAATGAGAGAACAGGTAATCATTGCTTTAGTATTTATAGCCCCCGAGCCTATGAACATACAATTCAATTCGATTTAATTCAGTTTCAATAAATTAAAGCAAAACTATATATTTGTTCGAGAATTGGTTGAAAAAATAAGAGAAGAGAAATAAGTTGTTTTCAGTTAATCCCAACTAATATACAATCGAATCAAAGAATATAGAGAATAGAGAGAAGTGTTTCAGTAGTAGTCCTCCTCTTCTCGAAATACTCAACTTATAAATAAAAATCTAAATCTAAGGGTAAATATATTTGATGTAATGTGTAATGTGTAGGAAAGCCCTTCCGGCCATTGCCAGTGCACTCCATATTACCCTAACTCAGCATTTCGTTCAATTGTGTCTTCACTTGTGTTCGCTTTTATCGCAAAAAATATAATAAAAACTCTAATACTTAACGAAAATTCTTAGCCAACAAAAACCGAATTTTGAATTTATATTTTAAACTAAATATTCTTTTAATACTGTCGTCAGAATCACAAATAGAACCTAAATTTGATGTTTTCGCTAAACACAAAAAATAATAGATCGCAGGCATTAGGAGGAGAGGGAGGAATGGCTGCAGTGGTAGAGCTCTTTTGCTATACATACTATGAGTAGAAAACGTGGAAAAGAAGACAAGAAATGAATGAATGAGTAAAAAACTGAGCTATTTATCAAAACTACAAACAGTCGAACTGAAGAGGTGGGGAACGGAACACTATTTTTTAGTTTAAATCATGAAATAAAGTTTTGATAAAATCAAAAACTAATGTATATTTTCCTTCCTTTCTCTCTATCGACTCATTTTAGTACTGATTCGAGAATTTGATTCCATTTTCATACTTAAAGATAAGAAATTGAATTCTTTAGCAATTATTTTGTATATAATGCAAAACCGCATCGGATTTGGAATTAATTTACATAACATTTCTGCAAAAATGTTACAAAAGACTGACTCTTATTAAAAGCTTTTCTCAAAATGTTTATATAAAAAGCTAAAACGCAAACAATTTTTGCCTAAAAAGAGATAAAATTATGTTTTTACTACAATTTTTTTATTTGAAAATTAATAAAGATAAAAAAGTTATATTAAGGCTTATAATGAAGTAAATACTTAATATTCAGTCTAAGCCCGAGTTTAATCTTAAAAATTTATTGACAGACAATTAATTTGACAGATATTAACATTAATGAAAAATTTGCAAAAAGCTCTTTAGACGCCTCTCTAATCGATCGCATTATTAGTCCTAATATTGAAATATGAATTTTTGGGTTCGCAGACAGTCTAATGAAATGTGTGTTTATTTGGACTACAGCTCAGATATAGCGCATGATTTAAAGTAAAGCTGAAATTGGATGAGAGTTTTGGCTATTTTTTATCATTCAGTCTCGAAGTGCGAGATTCGAGTCGAGTCGAGTCGAGTATTGAGTGGATTTGAATTTGCTTTTAGCCATCTGTGCATTCAAATGGATTTGGCATTCGTTCAAAAACTGAAATAATAGCGAATAATATAGAGTAGACGCGAAATATTGCCACAAATTATCAGTGAAGCGCGTGTTTAAACCCAACCAAAAACGCACTAAACCTTTAATAAAATACCAGAATATTAGAGTACGACTCAACAACTTTATTGCTAAATATATTTTATGGCCAAAAGTTTGCAAATATTGTCGAATATATTTGTGGAACTAATTTTTCAATTAAACAATTTATACTTTTATTCGTTAGCTATTTAGACTACAACTAAATGCAAACATAAATTCTTTAAAAAATTTATATTTCATTTCTATTAGAGATTCTGCTCTTAACTCAAAATTATTTTTAACGAAAAGTTTAATTAAATTTTGCAAACATTGAAAGCTGTGATTATGTGATTCTAAAAGTGTACAGATTTTAAAATAAAGTAATTAGCGTTCATTAAAACTGATGACATGTTTTGTCACAATGTTTGATAAGACTCGCTTCGTATCTATTCTTCATTATTCAGATTATGGCCTAAACTAAAATCTACTGCAGATTAAAGATATGACGAGAGAAGAAATTATATACACTTTTATACGATATATAAACTAACTGTTCAGTCATTTGTTATGATATCACAACAGAGTTTTATCCAGAATTATGTGCAACCATTCGGAAACACTATTCTCTATGATATGTGATATACAAACGAATAACAGAATATTACTGTAAAACTATGGACTAACCAATCACTTGAAACAATATATCAGATCTATTAGTCTATTGCTTAACGTATGCTTAAAATGCAAACAATTTGCACATTATTTTCGTCTGAAGTTTGATTAAATTAAAACAATAATTGTTATGCTATTATTGACGAATAAATAAAATATAAGTAAATCTAATATATTATAATTTTTAATTGAAATTTGTTTAATTAAAAAATTATCGCTTAAAGAAATTGTCGATTAATTATAGTTTAAATATAAGGGAATAATAATAATATTTAAAGCCATAAACTATCGTAAATTTTATCTACAATAATATCACTGTTTGTTATTCTAACTAATTATGTGCAGACATTCTAAATGGCATTAAATTTTCAGATCAAATACTCTTTGAATTAAATAAATGTTTTTTTTCTAATCTACAGTAAATATAAAACAGAACCATATATTAGGAATTTATACGGAAATCAAATAATTATATCTAAATATTCAAAAGTATATAATATTTAATATAAAAATCGAAACGATTTTGTGTCAAAAGTAAATTAGATGACAATCTTTTCAAATAATTATTATTCGTTTTGAAGCGAACTATTGGACTATTTCTCAAAAACAGTTTTAGATAAATGAACTAAACTTTAATGTATTTTCAATTCTCTATTTATGTTATGTTTGGTTTAGAGTCTCTACAAAAAGTCTATGAATTGAATAAACGGTCGAAAAATCGATTTCTCTTTAAATATCTAAACTCTATTGTAGTTCAACTTCTATTGATTTTGTTTACTATTCGGTCAAATGAATGCCTAAATTAAAATTGAAGTACATTTCGAGTCTATGCCTACAATCCATTTGATTGAATTCAAACGATGAGTTCATCCGTTCAGTGAGTTCTCTGACTATAAAAATATAGTCAACTCTCGAAACAGGATGTTATGAAACGAGCTTTTAATTGCATAAAACCATTACATTGGGTGACAATCAAACAATATATTTAGTTTTTGTCGTCTATTCAGATGTGCTTAACATTATGTGTTGGTCTATGTGTTGAGCGAAATAAAAATTATTGTTTTGGGCGCTTAGATCACATGTAATGGCGTTTAAACATTAAAAAAGCTCATCCGAACACTACTGACACATACTGTGCGAAAGAGCACTAACTTTTGATAAATTAGACATTAAAAAACTGCTTGTTTTCACAATGAAAAATGTCAGTTAAGTTATGGTTAGTGTAGTTATAGAGCAATGCTTTTGGAAAGACTGAGAGAGAGGGAGAGAGAGGGAGAGGAGAGAAGACAAGAGTGAGAGTCTGTATAAAGAAAACATAGACTTCGACTCAATTCGCTTTTTTCGCTTTGCAATCAAATGAATGCGATTTCTTATCAGAGAAATATCTACACATTATTGTTGTGCAATAAAGCGATCGCCAGTATTGCCATTATTTCTCATCTCTTAGATCCCGATCTCAAGACTGCACACAAGGGTGAAGAACATGTGAAGAATAGACATTTTTATCGGTGCTCTATTCGGTCGAGTTTAGTGACGCCTTCTTTCATACAATTCTCTCTCAAATAAAAGATCGTTCTCTATATGTGATCCCACGGGTCGCCTCTTCTGCCCCATTGCCCGGCATTGCCTACTCTGCCTACTCTGCCTGCGCTCACCGTTTATATACAGTTCTTCCCCTAAATCAGACACATTTCACATGCATTGCACAAACACTTCATGTCTATCGCATATTAATCTATGAAAAAGAATTCCAAATATTTCTCATTTTATTCTCACCTTTAAATATGACAAATATTTTCGACCATTTCATCCATTCGGTCGTCGGCTTTCGATTTGTTTAAAAATTAATTGTCCGGAACAGAGACCAGACAACAGACAACAGTTCCGAATTCGCTTTTATTAGTTTTAGTTATATTTATATGCAATCGAAGGCAAAATTGTATAAAAATTGTCACTTTTTCTACTCTTTAGGTACACTGAGGCTGAAAATGTGATCAAACTTTGGGAATCGCTTGGATTCACTAATTCGGAGCAATTATTAATCGTAAGTATTAATTGTTTTCATCAATTAATTATTCATTTGAATAAATAGAGTAAATATTATTTAAACAAACAATCGGTTAATACATAGATTGAGAAATAATTTTAAAAATGATTTGTTGAACGAAAAGAAAATCTAATTAAGATTATGTTCATTAGTATTGATGTGAGACCGGAGTGTAGATCAGAAATGAGATAAACACAGAGTCGAGCTGTAGAGCCGACGACTGATAACATAAGATGTGTTCACTATTAGAGCATTGAATCCATCGAACGGTCAGATGCAGTGAACGTCGATTCTGTCTCAGATGTCGTTTAACTTTATTCAATACAATATTATATAATATTATATATGTATTAGTGGAGCAGAACTGGTAATAATCACTGAGTCATATGCATAGCACAGAGAAAATACTGTTATTGACTAATACTTGAAAAAATGAGACACAAATCCACAAAAATTTGGCGATCACTGCAACGCACGAAACTGGCGTTCGTTGGCCACTCATGCGCTCTTCCAAAGTTAACTGAGCGCTACTCGTTTGCTAGACGTATACGATGTGGTGAGACAGGGAGAGAGAGAGCGATAGAGAGAGAGAGAGAGAGAGAGAGAGAGAGAGAGAGAGAGAGAGAGAGCGGGGGAGAGAGAGAGAGACCATTAAACTAATTTGATTAAAACCCTATACAAGTAGAGTTGGGATTATATGCAATAATTTAGTCGTTAATAACATAGAGTTTGTGTTAAATAAAATTAATATCTATTGATAATCTATTGAATTACTTATTCCTCTTGTCTATTCTTATACACAGTTGTATATATTGTAATGTTTGTAATTTTCTAATAAGTATTTTTTGTATAAGTTTATATTTGTGAGTAAAAACAATTTAGTTGATAATTTATTTAAAATAAGGCCATTCGCCAGACTAACATGCTCAGTTTTGCCACATAGTTTGCATCATCCGCTTAAATAAGTTTGTTTTATGTAATAAGTAATTACTAATTAATAATAAGAGATAATAAAATGGTTTACCTCTCGAGACATATTGCAACTAATGTTAAGACACTTGAGAAGACAATTACGGTCTGGAGATATAGCATAGCAGTGCAGAGACCGTCGCTAAACACAGACCAATGTGCCGGTGCCATGAGCTCCAACAGCTTGACAGGCAGTACGAAAGCGCCGACCAGAAAGTCACAGAAGGCTAGATTAACGATATAGCAGTTGACCACTGTTTGCATTTTACGGTTCGATATGACTGTATGACAAACCACTAAATTCCCAAATAATGCCAAAAACATTACTATTGTATAGAATATTAAGAATAATATTCTGATGAATGAGAGCTGAGTTAAGTCGGGATAAGGAATGAGATTATAGTTGTCGTAAACGTCTGTTATATTACTTATGTTTAACAACTGTAAGAAATTGTAAGTATTTATCGACAATTCATTGTTGGTTTGATTGGTATCGAAATCGCTATCATTTCTGTTTACGTTATCTCTATTAATCAGATCATTCAGATATACACTCATTGAGTCAAAGTTCAAATTCAATTCATTTGTTGTCAGATTTGAAGACATTTTTAATGATCGCAATAAAGATGTAAAATAAAAATTGATAAAAATGAACAACAATTTTAGAAACTATAAACTCTTGGTTTCAAACTTATGTTTTAGTGTAAAAACATTAAAATAAAAATAAACGACAAAACATAACAAGAAAATCAGTGAAAGCTTAAGAAGAGAGACTTAAGTCGTCGACAAATAACTACAAATTTTTATTCTCAAACTCTCGAACAATAATAATAATAGTAATAATAATAAGTATTTCGATATTTGTTGAGAAAACTGATGAACTGAAAGCAATTGCGAGTAAATCCCAACTGCAATGAATGCTTTGGAAGAATCTTCGAACCACTTCTGCAAATTCGCTTTTATTTGCCACCAATTCATACAGTTTTGCACAAATGACAAGCGGAGAGAAGTCGGAGAGAGTGTCGGAGAGAGAGTGCAGAGAGTGTGGAGTGAGAGTGAGAGTGAGAGTGCGAGAGTGCGAGAGTGCGAAAGTGCGAGAGTGCGCGCCAGCACTGCTCTCACACTCTCTACTCTATGCCTTTTTATTTCTGAATTGAAGTCAAAGTATAAATATTGTGATTTTAAAGTATTAATTAATTTATGAAAATAATTGAATAATAAAAGGAAAATATATAAATAGTTAATTACAAAAATTGAATAAAACAGTAATATTAAACAGA
>JAQIYC010000868.1:0-11197 GCA_034699545.1 Porobelba spinosa | reverse complement strand
ATGGTTTGGAAAGAATTCAAATTCGAGTTAATTGTAAACTTCAATCTTTGATGCGACCAAACCAACGATTATTGCGTAAAAGTTGGAATTATTTTAATTGTAAAAGTGATTTGCATTGACTCACAAAATAAAATATAAAACAATAAACAAAACATTTCATAATTAGTAGATACAATAAAGTCTCGTTACAAGTAAATTTTGTAATCAATTATCTAACTTTATGCCTGCTCATTAGCAAAAGATTTTATTTTGCAAATTGTATATTTTTATGTAAAATTTATGTGCTTTTGAGAACACAGATTATACAGCAGTCCTTGTAATATTGAAAATAAATTAAGCAAAAGTTAGCCCAAAAGGTGTCGCCACATATAAATGTTTTGACTGCAATACCTGTTTGTTTAGTGAGATTTAAGCGTCAACTCAGGCCTGGATTGGAGGAACTGTTGTGCTCTGACTTGAGGCACACCTGTTGAGTGGCTGTTGTAGTCAAACCTGTTTGAAGACCTATTCTCTGCTCTCTCTCTCCGTTCTCTCTCTCCTTAGCTTTTGATAAGCATTGGAAGCATTGGTCAAGACTTAAGACTCAAACACTGCCAACACTGGAGTCCATGTCCTGATTGCAGTCACAACAGGTCCTACCACTACATACTGTGCATACATACCAGTGCCAGCAGTGCCAGCATTGCCTGCTTTTAATGTTTTGCTTCGGTTTGTCTTAGCTTTAACTCGATTTCGATATTTCTTTGTGTTTTGTCTTCTCTTCACTACTCGAGTGACTCAAGAGTCGAGTCTAGAGTGAAGACGAATGTAATTGTGAACTCAATTCAGACTTTAATTGTCTTAACGACAATCACCACAACCTCCACAACCATCACAACCACTACTTCGACAGCTATGACATCGACTACAGCAACCATTGCCTATCACTGCCTATTGATTGGGTTTACCTTTTGCTACCAATTGAATGGTAAGTCTAAGTCTATGTCAGTTAGAGTGCAATTAAAGCTGCTTTGGATTAAAGACCAATTGAGACCATTTCAGACATTTCATACCATTCACACCATTTCACACCATTGCTCGTCTGCTCATTAGGCTCTATAGTGTAGTTCTGCACACATTTCGCACAAATAGTGCTTTTGAGCCGAACCTCAATTCAGACTTAATTCAGATTCGAAGTGTATTTCTGATTAAAGACCGACTTTTGGCGACTGTTTGTTGACAGCAGTTAAGCGCTGAAGCGATTGACTGATTAGTGATATGATATCTAAAGACGTTTTGATAGTATTTAAGGCACGCTTTGCATCGATTTGTTTAATTAAATATTTGATTAGACGTAATGTCACAAAACGGTTGGTCAGATTGAGCGCTCGTCGTGAGTGCCGACACCCACTCCTCAGCGCAGGTCTACAGTCGACCGATTGTTGTATTGTTCGGCATTCGAGCGCTCATTCATTGAAAGGCATTCGAGAACTGAGTTCTGACTTCTGAGATATGGCTAATGTCACGCTTCCTCCCCTTCCGATCCCTCTGATCTCGTTTAAAGAGGTATTCGTGAGCTGTCCGACCCGTATGTCTGTTTGTTCGGATGAGTCAATTAAGGCTTATATCTCGAATATGCGAGAGCGCAGGGCAGGGGCGCAGTGCAGGCTGTCTTGGCCAGAGAGCACATACAGGTAGTTGTGCCGATCAAACATCACATCGACTAGAAATACGTGTTTGGGACAACTTTTGGCTTTTTATCAAAGTTTACGTTAGTTTTATTGACTTTACTTTTTGTTAGTTCTTTCAGTATTACTCAATCAATAATATTATTCATATAATGTAAAACATTTTTATATTATATTTAATATTATAGAAAAAGTCGATTTAACCTATACTTGAGTTCAAAATATTCGTAAGATTGGGAACAAATGCAGTCTTAGTTAAAAAGTATTTTGAAGAATGCAATTAAGTTTTAAATTAGAATATAATACAATATCTTAGAAATGAACGCATTTATAGATTTGCATTGAAGTAATTTAGGGATTGAGTGAATTATGACTTCCACAACACTTAATCATATTGTGAAACAACAATCTGGAAAAAGTTCATTAGTTTCGAGAGAATTGCTCCAATTTATCCCGACTTGAGATCCTGTATCTCTCGTATGATCTGGGGTATGGTATGGGCACCGGCATTGACATTGTTTTGCTTTGTTTTATTGTTGAAGGCGTACTCAACCACTAAAAGTATATTTGAATAATAATAACTCATTTAATTTACAACTATTCGATTAAAGCCACTAAAGGCTCAGTCAAAACCAACTCTTAGACTCGGGCCGAACAATGGGTAGGTATGGGTCGAACTCTCTTTAGATTTGACCGAAAATTATTTTCCGAGTTTTCTCGAGAAAAATATCGACAATTTTGTTGTTTTTCTGTCAAATTTGGTTTAAATAAGTTGAATAGGGGTTGATTCGCTCTATTCATCCCCCACTGCCTCTAAGTTTTACCCCTGCTGTGCCCCCCTGACCCGGCCAAGTCTGGTTGGTCCAGCTCTTATAGCTGCGATAATCTCGAAGAGTTCTTTAACTTCTCGTCTCTTCCCAAACCAGTTATTAATATCGATGTCATTGAAAAGTAGTACCAATTTATGAGTGAAAATGTCGCCGAAATATCATTTCACACGTGTTTCCCAAATCCGAAGCATAAATCACAATCGTATGCAAACTCGCAGTTCTGTTCAATGAACTCAAGCAACAAAGATGTGACAAACTTAGTCTTACCGGTTAGACTGGACACCCCAACCTCCCAGTCCATTGTTTCTAATAACTGCTTCAAGTGCATAACCCGATTATTAGGCCCCGGGCTCTTCATGTTAATATTGTTCTTATTCCTTGAATTTAGCATTTTTTCCAATAAATGATTGGAAGCGCTCTTTACCACTCATTTACTAGTATTGGAGTACATCGAACAGAAATAGTGGACATTATCTCATATATTCCAATCGAAACCGAATTCCCTTCAATCTGCCCGAGAGTATGGAAGAGATTATATTTTATAAAGTTTTAAATAGATTTGATAAGAAATGTCAGATTTGGAGAAATGTTGGATTTGTAGTCAATAACTGTTATTATAGTGTTTTTGTCAAATATTTGGTTCGAAACGAACTTAACTTATTCTATGCGATGATGAATGAGATAAACATTTTTGAAGTCTTGAATTCCATTATGAACTGAAGATTTTAAGGTAGAGCTGGTATTAGAGATTAGTTGGAAATTGATTGCATTAAAGAAAAAGGTTCAGTCATTCAGTGCTTAGCCTCAGCCGTATTCCAAGCAATTAGAGATTCGCCCAAATTTGGAGCTCAACTCAACTCAACTCATCCAATACATCGAGAATGAGTCGAAACGAGTTTAGCGGTTGTGTTGTTGAGGCTATAATAATATTCTCTAATTTTAATAGTTGTAAAATATAACAAATTTTATTTTTGGGTGTTTTCGTACAGTCATAGCTTGAGTGTCTGAACTGCCAGTGCCTGTGAACTGCCTCAACAGTAACTGCATTTATTAACCATCGAAGGGTGTGTTACCTCAAAATAATACTCTAAAGCAGATTCTGGCCAAAGAACTAATCTTTTGACGAATAGATGCTGGCGTTGGCTCAGACACTGCGCTCAGGTGCCCAGCACTGCATACATTGCATACACTGCACACACACTCATACACGCCATACAGTGCTCGCGTCGCTCTGCCATTATATCACATGTATGGTCATCATGCCATCAAAGTTATACAGATAGTTATGAAGGGATGGGCGCCTCGAATGTCTTTAAGCACAAGAGACAACTCAGTTCTCAGTCCCACATAAGTATTGGCAACTTCTCGTTTACTATTTTTGTAACAGTTGCTTGTTATTGCTTTTGACCATGCTTAATTATGTATTGAAAACAATCTCTGAAATTGTCTTATTGTATCAATAGACAGAATTTACATCAAGTTAATCAAAATATTCGTTGATTCTATAGGTTTACTTTTGTGTAATGTATCAAGATAAAAATATAATGCAACTAGACCATTTTCCGATTGAACTGTAATTGTTATAAAATATTTTCAATATTGAGTCAGTATTACTGACATAGAGTTCAAACTCAAACCAACTTAAGTAACTCTCAGTCTGACTCATAGTTTGATTCGGAGTCCACTGAAAGTTTCGATATATTTATAATATTAATTGTTTTTTAACTAATAAGTTTGAATTATTCAGGATATTTTTTTAATGTTTAAATTGTTGATGTATGAATTATAATATCTGCCAACAAAATGTAGAATCCTTTGGAAAAATATATTTGAAAACCTAAACCAACACTTATGTGTAGGCCTACGCCTGTGTTATGTCCCTTCTCTGGGAATAAGCCTAATGTTGAGGGCCTGAAGCGCATCACAATTCAAGGACACTCTCGACTGTAATTTATAAACTAATCTTAAAATTTATGCGAATGTCTGTCATTTACTTCGCTCGCGCTCCCTCTCTCCCGCTCCCTCTCTCCCGCGCCCTCTCCCTCTCGCGCTCTCTCCCTCTTTCTCTCCACACTCTTGATTACACCAAACATAGAGTCAAACTAATTCCGAGCCATTTCTCTGAAGCAATTTGCGCCAACGGCTCAGCCCTGCTGTCCCCTCACTGTTGCAGCACTGGAGCACACTCTACTCACTCTACCTCACTCTACCTCACTCTACCTCACTCTACCTGCCCCAACCAACCGTACACTGGACTCTCTTACCATTTCCTTTGTTCCCTTCAAGTGCTCTCGAAAGGAAATAACAATGCCTTCACTTTTTACGTCGAGTCGTTTCGCTTGAGCCATCTGTTTACTTACCAGTGCCAGTATGCCGTCCAATCCTAACCGAATACGAGACAAAACAAGTCGAGTCACTATTAAATCTTTTATATAAACTCACGTTTCCTATGCCTTATCAATGAATTAAAAGACGGTTTGAATAAATCAAAACTCAGAACTCATCCAATATATCGCTTGAAGAAGTCTTTTTACACATTTAATTCGGTTTCGTATAATAAAACACAATTAAAGCAGTTTATGCTTTTCCCAACCATTCAGACCCGCTATTGTCTATTGCTCTCTGACTTACGACTTAGTCGAGTATCGAGTAGACGACTCGTACTAGAAATGGAGTAAATTTTAATTTATAAATGCATTGAATAATCGTTTGGTTAGATAAGCAAAGATTACATCAGTTTAATTCAATTGTTGGTAATTGAAAGCATGATTTGTTTATTATTTGATATACTCATTGATAAAATCACGATATTTATAGCAAGTGGTGATAGTAGTACTGATTTATTAACTATTTTATTCGGAAAGCAGTTCTAAATATATTATATCATATTTGAATATAACGTAACATTAGATAAGAATTGTTTGGATATAGAAAAACGACTAAACATTTATATCGTTATATCGCATACAAATCAATGTAATGAATGATGCGATCGAATGAATGTTTTTGCATACGAGATGTTGAGCGCACGGAAGTCTGACCTCTGTTGCACTGGTAGTTACTATTCGAGATTTTGCTCCTGAAAGCAGTTATTTGATGTCAAAAGCAAACTATACTTAACTCTATTCTATCACAACTTTAATAGTGTGTATCTGAGAGTTATATAGAATAAGATTTTAATATTGTCTATACTTCGAAGCAGTGATTGTCATAAAATCAATGCTCGCATCAGTGCTTCAACTAATAGGTGCTATTTTTGAGCCCTAGAGCACTGCCAGAAGCGTTCTTCATATCTTGTAATATATTTTTGGTTTGCAAATAGGTGTTGGGTCTGAACTACTCCCTGAGCCCACGGGCAGCAAAGATGCGGTTGAAGGCGAAACGATTCGACTCGACTGCCGCTTCAACCCTCAACTGCTCGGAACTAATTCCAATAAATTGATTTTTTATTGGCACCGGACCAACAATGCCAAGACAGACCCGGTTGCCATCAACGAGAATCCACTCGAGTCTGACTACAGCGTCGAACACAACACCGTTGAAGGGAAGTACGACTTATTGATAAAGAGAGCCCAATATGACAGAGACAACGGACAGTTCGAGTGCAAAATCAAAGAGGCCGGCAATGGCGCTGAAGTCAAGAGTCTCTCATATCTCGTCACAATACTCAGTAGGAATTGGTTTCTATTTCGCGATTCAAATCCGAATTATGATTATTAATGACTTTATTACTCCAGTCCCTCCCGGCCCTCCAAAAATCACACCAACGAATCCGGTGGCCAAAGAAGGAGAACCATTTGAACTGAGCTGTTTGAGTCAAGGCGGTAGTCCTGACCCTCTTATACAATGGTTTCGCGATAACACGCCATTAGACGGACAGATATCAAGAGGCGGCACAAGAGATAAGCCAACCTCTAATACTCTACACATTGAACCCTCTCTGGAGTTGGATCGGGCGGTCTATCGGTGCACTGTCTGGAATAGAGCCATTAGGGAAGACAAAAGACTTGAAGCAGTCGTTTCACTCACCGTTCACTGTAAGGGTTTTGTTTATTAAGTGATTTTCATTGGTTTAACATTTGATTGAAATGTTTAGATAAGCCCAGAGTGACTGTCGGGCCTTATAATCCTCTGAAGGTGTCAGTTGATGGCAATGCAGATATGGTTTGTAATGTGGAATCCAATCCTCCGGTGCGTTCAATAAGATGGATGAAAAACGGACAGCTCTTAACCAATATTAATAATCACACAATAATTCGGGTCAAACCCGAAGACTCAGGAAAATACGACTGCATTGCCGACAACGGCATTGGAAGCACACCAGCGAAGGAAAGCTTAGAATTGGCTGTTCTTTACGGCCCTAAAGTGAATGTCGTTCCCGAGAGAGAGGCCGTCACCGACGAAGCTCTTAACGTTAAGTGTAATATAGCGTCGAATCCCAAACCTCATACAGTTGTTTGGCTTAAAGAGACCGACCCTTCCTTCAAACAGACGGGAACTGTATTAGTGCTGAATAGGATAAAAGCTGAAGACTCGGGCAATTATATATGCATTGCCAGCACCAGTTTGAAAGCATCCGGTGCTGTGGAAGGGGTCGAACGAATTAATAACGCAACCGTAAGAATACGGGTTAAGCATAAACCGGGTGAAACAGAAATACTTCCTACGAATCCAGTGGCCATTGCGGGAAAGCCTTTTACTTTGATGTGTCAGTCGAAGCCGCCCGGTTATCCAGAACCAGAATATCGGTGGTGGAGGGAAGGGCAGGAACAACAGGACTTGGGCCGACGTATTAACTACACATTCATATCCGTCCACGTGAGCCAAGAGGGCCGCTATTTCTGTGAGCCGTCCAATGCGTTAGGAAAGGGAAAGATAGGTTCGGTTTATCTCTCGGTCAACGAATCGCCGCAAATGGTTATATCAATGAAACCCCAATTCATCGCCAGAGAGGGCGACAAGAATTTCAAACTGACGTGTATTTCGAGGGCAAAACCCAAACCGAATGTGGTTTGGCTTCAGAATGAGGTCGAGATCAGCGCCGATAGCGGGCAGTTCCGCATCGAGAAGAGGGAACAGATTGAAGACATGAACGTTCATAACATCCAAACGACTTTGCACTTTGAGTCGATGTCCAGAAAGGGAACCAACAGTTTGTCGGCCAACGACAGGGGCCGCTACACCTGTCTGTTCGACAACGGCATCGGTCAGAGCGCGAAGTCTGAAACAGTTCTTCGCATCGAACACTCCCCTGTGGTTAGGCATTCCTACAATAGAGTTGCGTTTGATTTTGGAGAGACGGCTGTTCTTCAGTGCAAAATGTCTGCATATCCGGCGCCGAAGTTCGAGTGGTTTTTCAGGGGAAAGGTTTTGGATAACTATAGCGATCGGTATAACACCAATAGTACCGAAGTTGGGGACGACATACACATCGGGTCTCTCTCCATACGCAACACACGAGAGGGTGATTACGGAGACTACACGTGTCGGGCCGTCAACTCAGTTGCGGACGACGACGAGAAGACTATCATTAAATTGGTGAAGAAGTCGGCGCCGGAAATGCCGATGCAGTTGGAAATGGTTGAAGTGCTGTCCGATTCAGTCATTTTGCGGTGGATTGAGGGCTTCAATGGCGGCTTCGGGAACACCGAATATGTGGTCACTTATAATGATGGCATTCGGTGGCGGAACGAGTCGTGTCGTAGTCTCAATCCGTGCAAAATAACTGGTCTCGAGTCGAGGCATGAATACCAATTCCAGGTATTGGCTGTCAATCCTCGCGGTTATAGTCCGTATTCGGAAGAGATGAGAGTCACGACTAAAGTGAATCTCAAAGATATGCCAAACGCTTTCGACTCGTTCTACGACAGAGAGAGGAATACTTTGGTCTTCAATGTTGAGGCGCACGACGTCTCTCTCAAACTGGTCGCTAAGATTGAGATCCGGAGTGAGAACAGCGCCGAATGGAAACAACTGACTACTGTTCCCATACTTTCGAATCAGGAAAACGTTTACTTGAAGTCTACGGCTGAAGAGATTAGTGATATTCGAGTGATTTTATGTCTTCAGAGCAACGACTCGTGGTGTGGATACGAGCATTTGGTCAAAATGGACAGCATATACGCCCGGGAGGCCAAGAGCATCACAACTGACCACTTGATGAGCGTTATTCTGATTGCAAGCGTCAGCGCTCTGGCGGTTGTCGTCTCTATTCTGTGCTGTTGTTGGAAACGAAAAGACAAAATAACTAAAAAAGATTACGAATCGGACTCTACGACTGGTAGACCCAAAGTGACGACTATTAGTCAACCCTTTTATGCCTCGCATGACAACAACGGTTTGAACTGATGACTCATTAATTAATTGCTTAGAAATTAATCGATATATGAATCGAATCAATAGGTTTGATGTCAGACGTGGACACATCCAACATAAGTAAGATCTCTCCGCCCATGTATTCGCCGACCGCCGACTCTCTCAACGGACACATTTCGCAGAACTACTACCTGACGGGAGAGGGCAATGACCCGAGTCCTGGTGCCAGCACTGAGACGGGACAGAGCGAGCTCTGGAATATGATTAAGTCAGATATGATGAACGACAACCCCAACGACAACGGCATGTCATACCACTCGGGCTATGGCACCACTCACATGCAAATGGATCCAAACGGATATCTGGGCTCTTATGGCTATTACCCACACGAAGGCTACCAACCCTTGAATGAAGAGACTCTGAGTATGAATCGAAAGAACAATATGCGTAAGGATTGGACAGACATTCGATGATTGAATCGATATATTAATTAGATTTGATTTCTCTCAACAGAAGTTCCTTTTTATGACGACATGGGCGCCAATCCGTACGGCACAGCAATGGGAATGGGAGGCGGAATGGGTGGGATGGGAATGGAGATGATGAACGACCCGCTCTCGAACCTGACTGATCCGAACTTAATGCCTGCTATGGATCCGTCAAACATGAATCACATTCCATATGAAGAAGAGTTGGAGTACTCGACGAATAGGAACGGACGAGTCATTAGGGAAATAATTGTTTAAATTAATTGATTTTAATAACAAATTGTTATAAATTATTGCTCAAAATGCCAAAGCATTCATCAAATTGAGTAAATTTAGGCCAAAATAAGTCATCATAACATCAAAAGACATAAATTTATTGTTTTTAGTCCTGTTTTCGCATTCATTTCATTATTTCATACATTAGTTATACATAATTGTCATTATTTTGTATATAAACTCATTAAACATTCAAACATTGATATAAAGTAAAACTTTCGAATATATCGATTATATAAATAATTACTTAACAGTATATTAGGCATAATATCTGCTCATAAATGACATCAAATTCTGTGCAATGACTTCAATGACATTCAATTCATACATATTTTTCTATGATTTTTGTTGATATATAGAATTTAAGCAAATTTCGAAATAATTTAAATTTAAAGGATATGTTCATTGAAGACATTCGAAACCGAATTTTGTACTTAAAATATATTGCGATCTCATTCTTAACTTAATATTGACTTAAATGCAATTAATGTGCCTTTTATTGAATGAATTTTATTTATAAGAGTAACAAATCTGCCATTACTTTCGAATCATTACAAAATGTTTTTATACAATATTTTTGGTGTATTTTTATATATATTTTTAATTTGTAATTAATTTTTTAAACGATCATTAAAATAATATTTTTGTTCAACAAGTTTAAGATTAAATATATCAATAATTACTAAACAATTTTAATTACGGTAACTAATTTTATGTGAGTCTGAAGCTATTATAATTTCCGGTACATAAATATAGCCATGTTAAATTTTATGAAATTTATTTTCAACTGAAATTTTACTGACCAGGACCTTTTGGCCTTCCGTTTGCAAATTGTTATTCAAAATAAAGAGTATTTTTAGAATTTTTAGTATTTCATAAAGAATTGTCAATCTGCAAATGCAACTGATATTACCGGTAAAATAATTTATTAAACTTTTACTTAAACTTACTTATACAAGTGATTCTTGTATTTAATTTTTTCAATTTTTTAATTTTGTAATAAATTTTTATAAATAAAAATTATTTTGAAATTTGCCCAGAGATTTTTCTCGAATATAGGATTCCCCCCCCCTTAGAAAATTGCTGGCCGCCGAAGGCGGCCGATAGGTGTATTTTCAAAATTTTTTGTTTGAGGGGGGCATTTTGCCATAACCCCCCCTGCGCATCTCTATTTATAACTTATAACAAAATTTTAAATCTTTATAATGTAAAAATTTACTAAATTTAATTATTAAAAAATTATTTATTTAGTTTCTGTCAAATTGTTCAGTAAATAAATTTAAAATGTTAATGGATTATGAATTTCTAACATTTTTAGTTATTATAATGAAAATTATGATTGGTTTTAACAAAACTTATACAGAATATGCATCAGGAGTGGCCAATGGGGGGAATTCAGGTTTGCAACCCCTGAAGAAAATATTTGATTCAAAAATGGTATTTTATTTTGAATCAATTTGAATGGGGAATGTATACAAAATGTATTACAAAGTTTACAAAAGGGAGAACGCTACATAAGCAGATTTAGTCAGGTCAGTGGTAAATAGTGTTGCCAACATAGAAAATTACATTCCTTTAGAAATTGCCTAAACTGACAGAATTTTCCTTGAGATTTCCTTGA
>JAQIYC010000867.1:0-11200 GCA_034699545.1 Porobelba spinosa | reverse complement strand
ATTAATAAAATATATAATTTCAACATTTTGTAAAATAAAATAGTTATGTATTCTTACTTAAATTATCTCTATTTTTTAATATTTGTATTATAATAAAATTTAAAAACATTTTAATAGCTATATTGTAAATAGCTTAATTACAAAAAAATTAATGAATTCTTTTAAACAGTATTAAAAACATGTCAGGGTCGGTTCACCGAAAAGGTATTTGACAGAAAAATGAGATTTAAATTAATTATAAATTATTGTTGAGTCGGACATTAAAGCGGGTGTTCGACCAATGAGCAATCAGAATCGAAATTTAGAAAATTGTGTTGTTTTTCTCTACTGATCATTAAACGATATCAATATTTTTGTAATCTAATATTTTTCATATCTTCTATACAACACCAATTAATTTAAATCTGATTTTTTTGGTTAAGTGAATTAATCAAATAGGACCAAGGGGAGTCCTATATTCGAGTAATTTCTTAGGCGGGAGTCAGAAATCAATTTATTTCTAGAAGGGGGAGTTTGCAAAACTTGACAACCGTCCTTATTGCCCAACAAGAGCAAAAATCATAATACCAGTAAAATTTTCAATTAATAATTTTTAAAATTTTTTATTTTTCTTCAAAATTCTGTAAAATAAATCTTAAATTTTAAGTAACCATTCAACTTTTTTGTTACTATTCAGTGTTCTTATCAATTATTTATATCCAAATGGGTTTTATTACAGTTATCAAATAAATAGGAGCAAACTAAATTTTATATTTGGTTGTTTCAAAATACAAATAAAAATTTGTTTTAAATGTGCAGAAACTGCAATAACAAGACTGTAACAAGTTTTAAAATGTTATTCATTCATTTCTAAATCATTTTAATTTTTGTGCTGTCCGGGAGAAAAAGAAGAAAGGTAAATTATGTTATTATTTTAAAAAATTAATTAATAATAATAAACCAGTCGCTTGCTATTATAATTTAGTATTAAATGTATATTAACTAAATTATTTAATTTGATTTAGTAAATTTAAATTCGTAAATTAAAATTTTTTGTCTGAAATTTTATTTTTAAAATTGTTCATTTTATCCTGAATTAATTGTTTTAAATAAATTATATATTTTTAAAATTGCATTGAAGTTAAGAAATAAATAATTTATAAAAATATTTTGTCATTAAATAGATAAGTAAATGAACCGATAATTTTGAGTTTTCTATATTTGCATCAAAATTGCGTCAATTGATACAAAATAATAATCAAATTTATTTTGAATACATTTCACTTTTAAAAATATATTTAAATTAAAGCTTTAAAAATAATAATTTGAACATGGTAAAATCTTAATTAATTGAACACTCATTGAATGACTTTAGTTGTTCTCAATTAAGTGTTGCCACAACTCTATTAGTTGTTTATTCTATAGATTCTTCACAGAATATCGTTGAATGCAATAAACCTAAAGTTTATATAAACTAAAAGTTAAAAATAAACTTTTGCCTGAATTTTCATTCAATGCTAACTCCGATTACTATACAAAATACGAAAGATTAGAAAAAGTGAAATCACTTACCACTGCATCTGATTGTTGTGCAGCTATTGATTGAATCACAGAATTAATAATAAATATATAAAAAACTTTTGAATATTTGCTTTTCATTGTTTCAAAACATTATTTTCACTCAAAATTTCAAAGTTTTAACTTTCGAACAATATTGAGCTTATAATACAGTCAAACAAATTGAACACTACTTTACACTACATTGTGTTTATTGTGCGATATTAGAGAATAACTGATAGTTTGGGGCAATCAGTGAGTCGTTAGCATATCGTCGCACAAACACAACTGTAAGAAATATAGTGAAACTGGAATTCCGGTCTAACCGTTCACTCGTGAATGTTATGCAATTAAGCGCACATTTGTTAAACAAAACTTATTATAGAGTTGAGCCGAACTGAGGAACAGCCAGTAAGCCGTAAGCCAGCCCTTGGAGATTAGACACAAGACTGTGTATGACTGCTGGTAGGACTGTGCGAGTGAGAGAGTCGAGAGTGTGGGGAGAGAGTGGAGAGGGAGTGGAGAGAGTGAGTGGAGAGTGAGTGGACAGTAACTGTTGTGGACTTTCGGTATTAATGTTTATCGATTGTCGTAAACATTCTTTGTTGACTCAAACAGACTAAACATGGGCTAAGACTATGTCTTAAAGCTATTTATGCATTCTTTGGAGGTTCACCTGCACAGGCAAACAGAGCTGTGGACCCAAAGAACTACTAATAGTGGCGCTGGTACTGGTACTGGTGCTGATCGTCGAGTTATTTATATGACGTGCGCGAAACAGTTAGAGCGAAGCCCTCCTTCTTCTTGTCCGCACCTAAATGTGGTCGCAGAAGAAGGAGGGCTCAGAACAGATGAACACATATTGAATACATTGGCGCAACAGATAAAAATAGCTCTGAGGCAGTGAACAGTCGTTGGGTCCGACACAGCGTTCGGCACATTATGTATAGCACAGAATATAATGTAAATGCAAATGTAAATCATGTAATTATTTACAGATTTACACAAATCTAAATTCTAGACTTAATTTCGTATTCGTTCACTACTTTTCATCTTTAATCGAATCAAATGTGAAAAATGTTATTCGAATTATGAAACTATGAGCGAAAAACTTTTTAAATTAGTTTTTATACTTTTTGTTATTTATTTGATTAACGCGATAGTTGTCCCAAAACCAGTTGCGGCGGTATGTGATCAACATTTTATATATTGACAACTCTTTACTCAATTCAATCATTGCTTTCATTGCTTCCATTGCTTTCATTGCTTTCATCGAATTCGGTTCGAAAATACTTTTGATTATATCTTAACTAATATTTAACTAATGTTTCAAAACTTTCTAAACCAATATTTCTTTAACTCAATATTTCTTTAATCCCAATTCAATAGCTGTATTGTAACAAATTGTAATGAGTTAACAAACTTTGAATTGTGGGCTAACCTTGAAATACAAATCATTTAACCCTTCGAACCGATTGAACTCCAAAACTATCCAAAATATCTCGAATATCCAAAATAACTCTAAATGTCTTTTCGAGTACTTTCTTAACTCTAAACTTATAGAATAGTGAAATACAAGCCATAGCCGAGAGTATAACAGAGCGTTCAGTAAACCCAACCTATCGTATGAATGAATTTTAGCAGAAACTGTCATTCAGTCTACTATAATAGTGTCTTATGTGACAACGCCTGGACAGCAGTGGCCGGTGCAGTGCCAGTGCCAGAGCCAGTGCCAACGCCAGCACCGGCTCATTGTGAGTTGGTTCCCCTTTCAGTGATTTATTTTCAATGACAAACACTTTACTCGAAATCTCATTCATTAGTTCCAACCCATTCAAAGACTTCATATTCCTGTTAACAGCTCTTATTTAAAAAATTAGTTTCAGTTTCAAACCTATATTATGTTCGAACTGTAAGAGCTGTTACTTTATTGAATATATTGGCAAAACTGTAGGGTTTTGTCGATTTTATATTTATCTAAACGTCTGGTCAAATATTATATGTAAATGAGTCATAACTCTGAAATGTCAAACAAGAGTTGGAAAATAAACAGATCTTTTATGAACTAATATAGAAACTATAGAAAGTCGACAAAATTTAAAGTAAGCCATAAAAAGCGATATTTAAGTCAAGATTTTCTTGTTTTTTGAAAAGCATTTAAAACTAAAACTAAAACAATTATATCATTTGTAATTCATTCGGTTAAGAGGAGAGAAGGGAAGGGAAGAGGAGAAGAGATTCCTTTAGAGTTGTCGAGAGTATGTATTACCACCAAAACCATTGCGAATGAGTATAACTACGAACTAATCTATTTCTTCCGCTTCACTGTTTTCCCAACGTTTCACAGTTTTTCGACTCTAAACTACTCATCATTTGCTCTAAGTTTAAAAATTATTCTTAAATTTTTCTTTACGATCAAAATAAACTTTTAAAGACAGTGAGCACTCGAACCGCGTTTCTTCAATTCGGTTGCATTTAAGCAGATATTATAAAAATAAACTAAACTATTGTTGAAAAATGGCATTCGATTTATCGCCAGTTAATTATTTATTTAGGTTTTAAACTTTAAACTTTTCGAAATCTATTACAACTTCCAACCATTCGTTGCATCTCCTAATTGTCAATTATTTGTTTGCATTAAAATCTGTAACAATATTAACATTTTGTGATTAAGATCTAATCGCAGATTAATTTTGACAGACTTTTGATGTCTCACTGAAGCGATAAATTTCATACAATCGCTTCAAACAAATAGACAATTGTTTTATAAGTAACAAAAAATTGATTGAAATATAATTTTGTTGCGAAAGCAGCCAATGCTCGGTTAGTCGCAGTGACAGAATCACAGCAGAATCGAAGGGTTGGTTGAGTTAGCGATTGGAAAGTAGGTTCTCGATTGACAAGACATTTGTAATTAGAATTGGAATTCGATTTTTTATCCCTTTCTCTGTTTGTCTAAGAGTACTAAATATTTAATGGATGCAGAACTCATCCCGGAAACATTAGTCAAATAGGCTGTGCTGTGGAGCTGTAGTACATACTGTAGATATTCGTATACTCGTCAGCATATCTGTGCAGATTGCGCTCGTTTTGATGCCTTTCCCAAACTTTCGGATTTGTTTATTTTGATAGCTTTCCAGGAAAAGAATTTCTGTTCAATTCGCTCAACCATTCAATTGACTCTGACTTCAACGAAACCATTGCTTTCCAAAGCCTTTCAGTTAATAATTGGCATAAATTCATAGCTAATACAAATCAACTGAAATAACTTTATTTTCATTTATTAAAAGTAATTATAAACAAACAAAAGTGTAATAATATTTCGCGAATATAATTAAGACTACGAACAGACACAGAAAGTGGAATCTCTACTAAAATAAACCAGATTTGCATTATATGATTCATAACTAGAGACTAACAGCGATTAAATTCTTCAAATTCTCATTCATATAAACATTTAGGCGTTAATAGCGTTTCCAAAATAAGTATTTATTAGATTTGCTACAGATTTGCACTAAATTTAATAATTTGCTAAAATTCGTCTCATTTTAAATCTAATTTAATATAAAATTAAAAACAACTAAATCGGCAAAAAGGAGTGCATTCTTGTTGTTTCTCAATGTTTTTATTTATCTCTTTAATCGATATTAAGAAAGTAAAACCATTTTCATACGAAACGAATGTTTATTAATGTTTTTCATCTAATCAGACATTGAAAGGGGAGATACGAAGAGAACAGTTCGAGGAATTATCAATTAACTTTTAACCATAACTATTAACTATTAACTAGTGAATTGACATCAAATCTATTTATTGAAAGCATTTGATCGCAAAACTGTCGAATTTGTGTGAAGTTTCCAAATGTTGTGCACTTTGTGTAAATCAGATCAGAGATAAAAAATGAATTGCGTTTAGAGATTAAAGCGTTTATATAAATACGAAACTGTAATTCCAAAAGAGTTTAATTGATGTTTGCTTTCCAATCAAGTGCTCAAACATTTTCGACAAATGTTCGAACAATAAGTTTCATTCAATCGAAAGTATTTTGATCTAAGGTTTAGATAACGTGTTTATGACGAGACTGAGAGTCTTAAAGACATTATGAGTGACATTCACTAACAGTTTTCGCACCCAATTCCCAGTCAAACCCAGAACCTCAACCCTCAACCATCAGTCCTCACAAACTGTTACTATTCTATACTATTTGCGACCTTTACTTCATTTACTTTATATAACAATAAGCGCTGATATCCTTATATTTGGATAACTGACAAGTTTTTGAACCGAAAGTCAGATCGTTATGAAAACACAAACAGATGAGACTTCGATAAGTCATAGACTTCTTGTGTAAAACAAGACATTTATAATCCCTCGTAATTAATGAGCTTCCGATTACGGTTTCAACAAATTTTCACTTTAGTTAGGAGTTTAAGCCCTTTTCTAATTATTTTAAACTAATTGATTGATTGTTTGACTAATTTATTCTTTCTCTTCATTTTCTTATACTTAACATTAATTGCTTTTAACGAATAATTTATTATAAAAACGAATAAATTTTGTCTTTTAGTTAAACTATAGTTGATTTATAGGCAAATACTGAAAACATTTATTTAACACTCATTTGCAAAAGTTATTCCACTTTTACATGAAATAAGACTATTATTTATAAACTCTAAATAATTTATTATTAATTATATATTAATTCCAAAGCAAAACAGAAGAGCTTACTCTACGTACCCGACCTACCCGTCCTACCCGTCCCAGACATCTTACAACACAACTGCGTGTGTCGGCTGTACACAACAGAGTCAATGCAAGTGCAGTGGAGAGAAGGGTTCCCGGGTTAGTTCTATGTTAATTTGCCTAACCTTCTAATAACTCAACCGCCAAACAGGGCCCACCCGGCCTTCCCGGGCCGATTGGCTCGCCTGGACTTTCGGGTCATGTCGGGCCCGAAGGATTGATTGGCGAAAAAGGCGATAAAGGCGACACTGGATCTTCTGGCCCCCGAGGCATTAAAGGCGACCGGGGCAAGATGGGAATGCCTGGCTTTCCCGGCATTAATGGCATACCTGTGAGTAGACATGGCATACACTTGGCCTTCAGTCACGTGACTGATGATGTACTATATTTAGGGCATACCCGGCCCTCCTGGGCCTCGTGGACCACCAGGTCTTGATGGCTGTAACGGAACAGATGGTTCGCCAGGGCTACCCGGATCAGCTGGATTTGATGGCCCGCCCGGCTTACCCGGAATCCCGGGATTTCCCGGTTTGTGGTCTTTATATTAGAAATTGAATTAAACAAAATTAAAAGACATTTAAATTGAAAATAAAGGTCAAAAGGGAGAGCCAGCTATAGGTCCGCCGGGTCTAAAAGGATTAAAAGGAGAGCCGGGAAGGGATGGCTTTCCTGGCGCCCCAGGAATACCCGGTTCTGATGGATTGCCAGGACCTCGAGGAGAGCCGGGACTTATTGGACCACCAGTTTGTGCTATTGATTACAAGTTTGTTATAATTTTAAACTTATTATAACTTATTTATATTTAGGGTTATAAGGGAGACACCGGTCCTCCCGGGCCTAAAGGTTTGTCATTGTGTAGTTTTAAATCAAATATTTAAATATATTTTAAAACTGAATGAACAGGAAATATGGGAATTGGCTACGACGGCATGAAAGGAGACCCGGGTGAGAAGGGCACCTCTGGCATTCCAGGCAAGGACTGCACTGCTTATTTGGAGAAGCCGGGTCAAACTATAATCGGCCACCCGGGCGCGACGGGGGAGAAGGGACTGAAGGTTTGGAAAGATATAGAAATGATTAGATTTGAAATTAACTTAATTAACAAAAGGGCGAATTCGGCACATCCGGAGAGCGCGGGTATGACGGTCTGCCAGGAATGCCGGTTTGTATTACTTCGGTTCAAATGTTATTTATATTTAAATATTTTTATAAATTTATCTTAAAAACAGGGACTTCCGGGTGATATTGGAATAAAAGGCGAAAAGGGATTGCCCGGGTTTCCTGGGCCGAGGGTATGCTTGCAAATTGAAATATTCAAAAATTAAATTTAATATTTAAAGGGTAAAGAAGGCTTTCCCGGCCCGCCCGGGAGTGTTGGGTTTAAGGGCGATCGGGGCGGACCAGGTCTTCCGGGTTTAGACGGATTACTTGGTAGTAAAGGAGATTCTGGAGCTCCAGGAATACCCGGTCAAAGGGGTCTATTGGGACCACCCGGGCCTCCAGGAGTGAGTTATTTATATTTTATAAATACAAAATATTAAAATTATTTATAACTTAATAATTTATAATATTTAAAGGGAATAGAAGGGCGAGCAGGACCACCCGGCCCTCCCGGACCGCGAGGATTTCCTGGTTTACCCGGATTACCGGGAGCTGACGGACTTCCGGGTAATATGAAGTTATATTATTTTAAAACATTTAAGAATTATTTACAAATTTCAGGCGAAATCGGGCCGAGAGGGCCACCAGGTTTAACGGGTGGGCCGGGCATTCCAGGCGCACCCGGACGAGAAGGACCTTTGGGACCAAAAGGTATGTTAATTGTGACCCAAACCCAATATATTTGTCGATTTAAATGCAATTATATATTTAGGCGATAAGGGAGACGGCGGACTCCCAGGACTACCCGGTCTACAGGGACCACCTGGTTTGCCCGGACTTTCTGGATCAAAAGGAGAACCCGGGTATGAATGAATACATTGTAAAAATAATTATTCAAACAATAACTCCAATCAGACCCAAAGGCATACCTGGAATCTCTATTCCCGGACCAAAAGGTTAATAAAACGTTAATTCATTTTAAGAATACAGTCATAGCATTAGACCCTATACTGTATGCACTGTCAATGAGTGCAATACTTACTCATCTTTATATTTAGGAATGGATGGAAGCTCTGGACTGAATGGCCTTCCCGGCAAAAAAGGAGATACTGGACCTAAAGGGGAACGTGGAGTACCCGGTCGGTTTGAAACTCGCATTTATCTCAATTAATCTGATTTTTGCAAAATTAAAAGTAATTAATATTTTCATAAAAATTAATTAAAATTTTAAAATACTGTTCAGGCGATTCAATTGATGGAATTCCTGGTATACCCGGCCCGCCCGGCCTTAAAGGTATTTTTTTAGAGATTTATAAACCATCAAAAAATAACATTTAAATTGAATAATTAGGTGAAGGGGGTTATCCTGGAATGTCGGGTCGACCCGGACTGCCAGGTCTTCCAGGATTTAAGGGTATATACATAGAATATGGTGAACACTCATAACCTTGGTGATTACTGAAACGTAATATTTAAATATAAAGGAGAAAAAGGCGGTTCGTGTTTGTCGTGCATTCCCGGCACTAAAGGTTTGGATAAATTTGTTTTAATTTGAAATAAGATGTAATAATAACTAAATTTTAGGAGAGAAGGGCGACAGAGGTTTTGACGGACTACCTGGCCTTCATGGTGATAAAGGAGAGCGAGGTCCTATTGGACCATCCGGATCAAGAGGTGATGACGGCATACCTGGACTGCCCGGTATTCCCGGCGATGAGGTATTGAAGTTTATTTAGAAATGTTTAAAAAGTTAATAAATTTGTAATTTAATTGAAATTTAGGGAAAACCAGGTATTCCCGGAAGAGATGGTATTCCGGGAGAAAAGGGTGATTCAGCGGTGATTCCCCAAGACTTATACCTTCCCCGTAGAGGTATATTTCACTCAAATATATTAATGAAATTTAACTAAAAATTGTATTCTTATTGAAACTTAAGGTGAAAAAGGAGAACCCGGGCCAAATGGGCCGGTTGGCTCTCCAGGACTTGACGGGCGTCCAGGTCCGCCTGGATTGCCCGGACGTGTCGGACTCGGAGGACCTAAAGGCGATAAGGTTTGGATGATTTGAATATATAGTATATTATTAAAACACAATTTGACGAAATTTAATAAATGTTTTGTTTAAAAGCAATTGAGAATAAAACCAAATTTTAGAATAGCTTAATGACAACAAATCTAATTTAAAACTTATCAATCAATCAGAAATTTAATGTACCGGTAAAAGGATAAAGGTGGTTTGGGTTGGGTTTAATTGGAGTTAGTTATAACTGCCCTTGTTCAAACGTAGTAAAAATTATAGTTTATGATGACTCAAATTTCTCAAATATGTATTTGGATAAAATATTTCGTGCAGTGGGTTCTGCATTGAGTGCAAAAATTTAAGTGAAGAACTAGTTTTATAATTTAATTAATTTGTTTTAATTACTGTATTACCGGGATTACACTTGCATGCAAGTCTATCTACCGTAAGTTTCTGATAAGGGGTGCAATTGTATCTAGGTACAATTGCAGTGAATTTTAGTCAAAGTTTTTACCAAAATATATATTAGCTGTACTAAAACTAATTCCCGTAATTTATATTATTGAAATTAAAATGTAATTAACTCATAAATTAAAAATTATAAAAAGTATTTATTAAAAACGATGAGTGTTTTAAAGTCTTAAAACACAGTCTCAGTCTTAAACACATATTGTAGAGAAGGAGTTTAGCCTAATATCCCATTCAGCCAGTGAAATTTTTAAAAATCTAACCTAATGTGAAAATAGGGATGTGCAAGGTCCGTCAGGTCAGGGGGGGTTCAGGGGTAAAAAAATGGCCGACTTTTTCAGATTTTTGCCAGTGGGATCTAGGGTAGGGTTTTATTCTCAAAAAGTCGTTATTTTGCCTAAAACGCGTTTTAAACGCTATTTGCTATTTTGCCTATTTTGCCTGAATTTAGATTAAATTTAGTTAATTCAACTGGATTTAACCCCAATTTAAACATAAATTACGTCATTTTAAAGAAAAAAACCCAAAATTACGTTAATTTTTCGTGAAAATCCTTAAAAATACACTATTTTTCGGAAAAAACCCTAACAAATTTTTTAAGGGAGGGTACCTGACTTTTCGCGTCTGAGGGGGGGGGGTGGTATCTTGAGAAATTTTTGTCTGGGAGGGAAGTATTTTGCCATGACCCCCCATTTCACATTCCTAATGTGAAAGACATATTCCACTGGTGGGGAAATTTATAAAACTTAGCTTATCTTTAAATAATTTTTGCTAAAATTAGTTGAATTATTTAAATCAAGCTTAAATTTATTCAATTAACTTAATTAAATTTTGTTTAATTTCAGCTTAATATGTATATTTAGCTTAAAGTGTAAAAATGAAAAAATTGTTATAATGTAGTAAAAATACACTTTTTTGCTACAGTCCAGATCAGGGATGTCGAAGGTTGACCAATCCTGGAGGGTGGATATGGGGGGTATGACTTTCAAAATTTTGCTTAAAATTCTTGGGGGGGGCGGTATGTGCAGGGGTATGGCCAAAAAAAGTTCAAAATAACCATATTTTTTTACTGATTTTAACTGGATTTAAACTGAATTTAAACCGGATTTAAGCTAAACTAACTATTTATAGACTTTATTTAAGCAAAATTAATTGAATTTAAACCGGATTTAATAAAAATTTAACCTTAATTTAGTTAAATTTAGCAAAGAAAACCTAAAAAATTTGATTGCCGGCAAAATTTAAGGGGGGATTCCTTTCAGCTCCTCAAAATCCTGGGGGGGATAGAGGCCAATTTTTCAATCCTGGGGGGGGGTGACGGGCTTATCCCCCC
>JAQIYC010000866.1:0-11200 GCA_034699545.1 Porobelba spinosa | reverse complement strand
TTTTCTTTTAATTTAATTTAAGTATTGAAAGTCAAATATTTGACTTTTAAGCTAAAGTTTATCTAATATAAACATCCGATTAAATAAACATTGACTTCAAATACGTAATACAAAGATTTCTATTTTGTTTCTTTAAATTAAGTACTCATTAAAGATTTGAAATGTGTTTTCAAGACAGTTGTAAAGTTCACATCATTTGGATGAATGAAATAACGGATTAAATTGTCTGAAAGTTAGAGCCTCTCTCTATACAGTATAACTATCTATTATATATAACATTTCATATTAAAAAACTTTTCTCATTAAGAATACACTTTTAAAAAGTCTTAATTACTATTTAAAGTTAATTTGTTTTCTATAAACGTAAGGAATGATATATTAAATTTCTTTAAATTTTTTATGTTTTCTTAAATATTTAATTAATTATATGTTTACTAATTGAATAGAAATATATTTTGCCAGACTTTGCTTGAAGCAATTTAAATTATAAAACGCAAAGTAATTGTCCTCATTTATGTCATATAGCCTAAGAAGTTATTAAAAAGTTATAAATTCTCAATTCGCTCACTATTGTTGGCATATATTTATTGATGTCGTATCACATTTTCAAAGTTAAATCAAACGGCAATTAATAGTTTGACTCAAATTATTTTATGTAAGTATTGATATTCAATAAATTCTGACTAATAATAGAATTGATATTAAATTATTAAAATGTTTTATTAATAAAAACAGATTTCATAAACTTGTTTCTATTGTTTAAAACAATTCAAAGCATTTGGTGAAAAAATTGCATAAACTGGTAAATTCCCTTTTATTGTATATTTTAGGATGCTAATTGTTTGAACAGATATTTCTTAATGTTTTAATTTTGCTAATTTTTCATGCTAAACTTTGCTTAAAATTTTTTGTTAAGTAAATAAAATATATAATATTTTTAAAGTTAATTTTATTTAACATAAGTTTATTTATTATATACGTAATAAACTGTAAGTTTTAATAGTATTTTTGCATTTCACACAAAAATATATTTATTTGTTTGTTTCAAAACTTAATCATTTATTCCAAATCTAAATCTATATTTTAATGTAAATATTTTCAAAACCAATTCCTCTAAACTCTCAATATTTGTAGTTTTAAAAATTGACTGAAATAACAAAAAACTAAAAGTGAATAACCTAAACCATAAAGATAGCAATCGAAATTTTATCAGATTGTAAAAGTAAACCTGGTCAAACTACTACTGACATTCATTGACTGGGAAACCAAATACATTTTAAAGCCATATCTATACGTAAATTCTTGTTTTTTTATTTCTAAAAATGTTGAACTTGAAAGACATTCTTAATTTTTAATATTCTCTTTTGTCTGAACCGATCGACGGGTGTCTTCTCTCAAACTATTAAGTCTTCGACAAAGAAAGTAAGTGAAAGTCAAATCTTGTCTAATAGACAGTTGGGTTTTGAAATTTGAAATTTGTTCTCAATTTATCATTCATATATATATCATACATATATTCAGCAAATATTAGACTAAATTAAGACAAATAATTGCTAAAGTGCTTCAACACAATTGTGATTACATTAATATTTATCAATTCCGATAACAATTCATCTGTTAATTCGCTGTTTTTGTTATTTAAACTTTAGGTCGCGTTCAGTGCATTCAATCTTAAATAAATAAATTAAAAGCATTCAAAATGAGAGCAATATTTCTAAATATTCTCATTTTGTGTCCATATTTGGCTCTAACGGCCAAAATAACCGATGAAGTCATTGCTCAACAGTTTCTGAGAGATGTCAACCAAAAACTTGGAAATCATAACCATTTCATGTCTCAAATACAATGGGCTTTCAATACAGACATCAATGAAGCGAATGAAAAAAGAGTGGTTAGTATTGAGATGATTAATAAATTACAATTACTACTAATATAACAGAAACTACTAATAACTAACTGTGCGTTTAGGTGGAAGAGTCGGCAAAATCTAATATATTTCAGAAGGAGTTGTGGAAAAACGCAACTCAATATGACTTCTCTAACTTCAAAGACTACAGCACTAAACGACAGTTCGTTAAGCTGTCAGTGCTCGGCATCGCTGCCCTCGACGAAGTTGACTCAATTAAAGTATTCAAATAAGTTATTATAAATAAATTTATTTAATTATTTTACTTTTAATTTAAAAAAGTTTACAAACGTGTCGACGGAAATGGAGAAGAACTACGGCAGTGCCTCTGTGTGTGTGAAAGGGGTTTGCAATCTAGAGCTGGAGCCGGGTTTGACTCAATTCAAACGCAAACTTTTGTTATTGTAATTTAATTATTGATTACTTGAATAGACTTAACGAATATAATGGCCAAATCCAGAGATTATGACGAACTGAAGGAGGCGTGGGTTAACTGGAGGAACGGCGCCGGCAAACCAGTTCGGGAGTTATACAAAGAATACGTGCGATTGGGAAATATGGCGGCCGTTAAGAACGGATTCAAAACTTTGGACGACTTATGGCTCTTTCCGTGGGAGACAAATGATTTCAAAGAACAGATGGAGAATATATGGAAGGAATTGGAGGTATTGTATAAGAAACTTCACACTTATGTCAGAATGAGGCTCAGACAGCATTATGGCAGCAAAATGCCGGCCGACGGCACCATTCCGGCACATCTCTTGGGCAATATGTGGTCTCAATCGTGGGGTAAATAAAAACTATTAATACTTTAATTCCTAAAATTAAAATTGCAATCAATTTCAGTCCATATCCTCGATTTGGTCGTCCCGTATCCGAACAAGAAATCAGTCGATATAACCAATACATTGAAAAGTCAAGTAATAAACGAGAAATTATTTCTAACTATTAATACGGAATTGAAGTCTAAAAGCAATTAAATATGATCTCAGAATTGGACGGTTTCTAAAATGTTTGAATTGTCGGACAAATTCTATCGCGAGTTAGGACTCGTAGGAATGCCCGAAGAGTTTTGGAATAAATCAATGTTTGTAAAGCCGGCGGACAGGAAGGTGGTGTGCCATGCGTCTGCCTGGGACTTCTACGACAAACTCGACTTTAGGTATGGGTTCGCATTTTAGATGAGTTATAAGTTTGAATAAAATAGTTTGAATTAAAGAATAAAGATGTGCACCGATGTGACGATGGAAGAGCTGATTGTCATTCACCACGAAATGGGTCACATCGAGTATTATTTGCAATACCGCGACCAACCCGTGGTCTTCAGAGAAGGCGCTAATCCGGGTTTGTCTTCTCAAGCAATTCAATTGCAGATTATTTCGATTTAATATTTAATTCATTATTAATTAATAAAATATTTAAAAATTAAACCAAATCTTCAGGTTTTCACGAAGCAGTCGGCGATTTATTAGCGCTATCGGTGTCGACCCCAACCCATCTCAACAAAGTCGGTCTCTTCAACGAGTCGGTCGACGATCTCGAGATTACTCTCAACTATCAGATGTCGAAAGCCTTAGAGAAGATCGCATTCTTGCCGTTCGGATATCTCATGGATTTGTGGCGATGGGATGTCTTCTCCGGCAAAACAAGTAGTGATGACCTCAACAAGAGGTGGTGGGAGTTGAGGCTCAAATACCAGGGCATCTCTCCCCCCGTCAAACGATCTGAAAAAGATTTTGACCCAGGTGCTAAATATCATATTTCTGCTGGCGTTGAATATATCAGGTATAACAGGACTATAATTGATTAAATAATATATTTAACAAATTATTATTGAATTCAAAACAGATATTTCGTGTCTTTCATAATTCAATTCCAATTCCATAAGTCGTTGTGTTCTATAGCGCAACCGAATGTCCCGCTCTATCGGTGCGACATTGACGGCAACAAAGCCGCCGGTGAGAAGTTGGCCGCAGCTCTCAAAATGGGCTCTTCCAGACCCTGGCCCGATGTGATGGAAATGATGACCGGGAGTAGGAATATGAGCGCAAAACCATTGGTCGAGTATTTCGATCCTCTCCTCAAGTATTTGGAGAAAGAAATTCAAAACGAAACGATTGGCTGGACTTCCAATGGTTTGTCATTTATATATAAGTTATATTTGTTATATTCAATGATATTTGTTTAGTCAATGTTCTAAATTAATATTTATGATTTTAACCTGGTTAGAAACTATTTATATTCTCTTATTTATTATTACTTCATTTATTAATTAAAAATTATTAAATTGTTTTTTGCTTCAGTCGATCAATATATGGAAAGAGCAGTGAATGGAAGTGAAAGCTCTGGTTCTGGTTTGGAGTCAAGAATTCGTACTTTAGAGCAAAACAACGAATTACTCAACAATAGAATCACTAAATTAGAGACTGAGGTCATAGAGCAGAAAAAGGTCATCGAAGTGTTGACTACGAATAAGACTAAAACAATTTAATTAAAATTTAATTAAAATTTAATTTAAAAATTGCTTCAAAACAAGTTTATTATTTGAATTATCGATATTTATATTGAATCAAAATTTTTGTAATAAATCCTTAAAATTACTCATTTGTTAACATATCATATCTGTTGTATAATATGTTAATTATAAAACTGAACGGAGGAAACAACAAATATCTTTAAAGATGACATTCAAATAACTCATAAATATTATAAATATTAAAGACAAAAATGAGTCATTGGCGTCAAAACGGCGCTAATTTGGCCCGACCCCCCCCCCCCCCCTTAAGCATTCCTAATTATAATATATTTAATTTCCAAAATAAAATATCATAACATATATAATCTGATTTTAAATAAAAGATTAAGACAGGTATTAAAAATAGAATTTACATTTAATTTAAATTTAAATTGGTAGAATTCATTTGTTTTTCACTATAGATGTCAAAAGTGTTTTATCTCTAAATTATCAAAACATTTCAAATTTTATTATTTATGTAAATTAAATAAAAATTTTAATCAAATTAGAAATATTGGAATTAAAAAAATAAACTTTTAATTTTGGACATAAGCGCAAAATAATTGCAATTCATTAATACATAACTCAGTTATTCTTTAGCTCTCGTATAGGTTCTCATATCTGAAGTGAATTTGTCGACTAAAATGAATTGAGTAGTCATTTCACTATTCGATTCATTCAATTCAATGTCTTTATCGGCGGTAATAGTCTCTAAATGTATGACATTATCATCGGTTAGTTCTTCGCTCACTCTTTCATTGCTATTATATTCAATCGAAATATTATTCAATTGATTGTTAACCAAAAGGTCGACTTCACTCTCGATTGGCTCCATATGAATGACCGGCTGTTCAGTGAAGTTAGCGATCAATTGGTTGACATTCGATGTGTCACAAGTGGTCTCAATATTCGAATCACATCCCGCCGTCTGTCGGAATGTCTCGTTTTTGGCGCTTTGGATCCGGTCTTCAGTGAACTTAAGAATAGTCTTCTTCGTCGGCAGAGTTATTGTCTTTTGCAGAAAAGAATAAGCGGTCGGACTCTTGTGGTAGAGATCGGCTCCAAATTTCTTCATTCTATTCGTCCACTTCTGAACTCGAGATTTGTTAAGAAAAGCCGAAACCAAATGGTATTCAATAATCTCTGACATAACTGGGTTCAGCATATCTTTACTCAAACTACTTATGCTTTTTAGTATAAAATTAAGTTTGGATTTGCGTGTATTGCCAATTGGGTTCGTTCTCTTCAATCTATGTTTTAATTAATAATTATATTAATAAATACAACCAATAAATGCAAACCAATTACGAACCGATAGCGCAAATTCATGACTTGTTTTTTGCTTTTCTTCAACTCTTCCCTTAAATTCTTGATCTCATTCTCATATCTGATATGACGATCCGAATAGTGTTTTATAATAGGATTGGATTTGGGTTTTGCATCCGATTCACTCAATTGGCTTTCGCTGTTGTTTTGGTTAAATATATTACAATTTTGGGTCAATTCTGACGATTCGTTGCTTTGCCTCTCATTCTCGTTCTGATTCTCTTTCTGTCGAATCGTTCGCCAACTTCTCGACAAATCAGTTCTGAGCAGAAGTTGGGCCGGAATTACCTGAACGGGCGGTCGGTCTGCAAATGAGTCAACACTTCATTAAATAATGCATTGAATTGATCGAATAAACGCATACTTTGAGAAGCGATGGAAACAGTCGTTCGCTTCTTCTGATTCGATTTAATAGTCGGCAATGCGTTACACATTAACCGGATTTTCTTCATCGGGTTATTGTATTTCGTGTCTTCGAAATGTTCCGAACAAATGGCTTTGTGTTCGAGTTTCGAGTCATTCGTTTCGTATAAATTAGTTATCGTTTCGTTTTCACAGAATTCAACCCATTTTTGAAGTCTAAACAATTGATACAAACTTTCAATTCAATCACATTTTATTGGTTCAAAAATAGAGAATTTACACAATTCTCGATACAGTCATTGACTTAATTGTGGAAAGAGATTAAACGGTTATATCGTAGGTACAGCTGATTGTTTCGAATAAATATGATAATTTTTATATTCCAACTTGATATATTTGTCAAGCTTGTTTATCACATTTTAAAATTTTGATATTTTTTATGTTAGAAATTTCCAAATAAAAACTTTAAATTTTTTAAATGTCTCTAATCTAAAATTATGTAGTTTAATGATATCAGTTTAGGGTGATACAAACAAAATTTATCATTGACACTTTTTTCCAGCTCTAGTAGTTTTTGTGCAATAAACAAAAATTGCAGTTTTTGGAAATTGGACCTTTCTTAAACCAAAATCAAACTATGAGCACAGCACGTCAATGTAAAGAAATTGGTATGTAGCAAAAAATGTGCGCGTTAAGTTGAACTTTAAAATGACTAAGCTTGTTTTTCTGGCATTTATATATTTTTCACAATATAAACCATGATACTTTTTAATTGAGGGGCTTGTTTTTCTAACTTAATGGTATTGTAAATATTATTACATAATGTTAATTTTTAATAAGACAAATAGAATTCTTATTTAACATACATAATCTATGTAATACTAAACATTAATTATTATAAATTCTGTATTGTTTATAATAAAATAATTCACTTTTAATTTTATTTAAAAATCAATTTGATTTAAACAAAATAATTTTGTTAGTTTAAGCGTTGGAGAAGAGCAAGTAAATTTAATTAGCGGTTGATCTGATAAAACAATTTAAGCTCTTCTCACAATTAACTACAACTGTATATTAAAAATAACATTTTGTTGTCTACTTTTGTATATATAACTAAATATATGATAATTTAGATAATCTTTTATAACCGAAATTCGGTTTATTTTGGAATTTCCAGATTATAGTGAAATCTATAATAATTAAAATTTTATTTTTTAGAACAGATTTTTATATCAAGTAATAAACTTTGGAAAAATTAAAATTATTATACATAAATTGCAGAATAAACAAATTGTTATAATTAACTTTAATTTATAAGGAAAATACTGTACATTTAATCAAGCAGGAAAATCTGGAGATTTCATCTTACCCACTAATTACAGCATAAAATTTAGTTATTCTATTGACAATTGACCAGGTAACTTAATTTTAGAACCTACTTCTAATTAAGAACAACCTTGCTAAACTCTAACAAATATTTTTAGATTGATTTAGCTTAAGATTTATGTTATTACTTAATATATATCATATGAATATTTAAGAAATCAACCAGGCTATAATTAATTTAAAGCATAATTGTAATCCATGTAAAAACTAATGAAAGTGAACAAGTACAGTAGTATTTAAGAGACGGTATGAGAAGGTATGAGAAGGTATGAGAGGGCGAGTGGCGGTGAAGAGTACGGGTACTACAAAATGGACAAGGCTTTTCTGACACCCCAAACACCCTAAACACCCCGAACACCTCTATACTTTCTAAACACCCTAAACACCCCTAAACATCTAAACACTACTGGATATTACGAATTAAACTTTTATTTAACATATCCAAAACTTTAAACACACAAATACAATAAATAATTCAATCTGGGTTGGCCAGACTGAGTAAGGTCAGGGGGGAGGGGGTTCAAGTAGAGGTAAATGACTCATTTTTCTCAAAATCCTAGGGGGGTCTGGGAGGATCAGCTCAAAGTTTTTCGCACCAAAATGACTAAATTCCGTTAAAAATGACGCCATTTTGATCCCGAAAACCGGCTTTTAACTAAATTAAGCTAAATTAACTAAATTTAAACCGGATTAAGCCTTAATTTAGTTAAATTAAGGCCATTCTTCGGCGGCCGGAAAATTTCTTGGGGTGGTCCTATATTCGAGCAAAATCTCAGGGGGGGTCAGAGGCCAAATTCTTAGGGGGGTTGCGGACCTAAACCCCCTCCCATTGGCCAGCCCTGAATTTAATTATTCCAAACTTGAATAAACAAATTAAAAAATAAATAAAAATTTAATATTGTAAATAAATATAAATAAAAACATACAGCTGTTTTCAAAACCTAGTATGATGCTAATATCTCGGTTTTAAATATGTATAATAAAAATTTAGTCAGAAATGTTCAGGGGTGTTTGGATGTTCAGGAGTGTATGGGATGTTTAGGAGGGTTTGGATGTTCAGAAAGTTTAGGGGTGTTCGGGATGTTTAGTGGTGTTTGGGTGTTAAGAAAGTTTAGGGATGTTTAGGGTGCTTGTGGTGTCAGAAAGCCTTGTCCTACAAAATAGCCGAAATAATAGTGCTTTGAATGGATAGAAAAGGGCAGTCATTGCAGTCATTGCATACCTTTGCGGCTCTTTTGTGGGAAAGTTGTGAAAACAAAGCTTTGGTTTTTCGTATTTCGTATTATTACACGACTTAACGCAACACAAGTTTCGGGACATTGTCTGCAATTAACGCAAATCCAGTCAATCAGTACAACATTTTGACGACAATCACTATTTATGTCGACTCTTGACTGTTCATCAATAGATGGCATACTTCGAGTAATGATCACAAATATAGTGGTAATACTGAAGACCGGATTAAATAAAAACAGAATACAAATACTTATATTTGAATATTTTTGTTAAAAGTGGTTAATAATTGTGTGTTTAATCGTATCAATGATGTGTTGTTTTGATGTTTTCAATTCAACTCAGCCTACAATTCAATAGCCGATTCAAGTAATTATAATCAAAGTATTTAATATATGGACCCTTCATATTGAGTTGTTTTTAAAATATTTATACTATGTGCTATTAATGTATTAAGCATATTTCCCTTTTAAACACAATTAAATAAGGCGGGTCTATATGCTAAATACTTTGGCTGTATTTTATATTTACTGTTTTTGAAATTCAAAGTTTAGATTGTTTTGTAAATTGGGTTTAATTTTAATCAATAATAATAATAATAATCGTATGAAATGATTGACTTATTCTCAATGTTCTGGTCATTCGTCACAATATCAGTACTAATATTCGGTTTAATAACCAATAGTTTCGGCAATTATTTGCCGCAATGTTTGACTAATTTAGTGAAATTCGGGAAAATAATTGATTGGAAAAGTAGTGCAAAAACTAAATTGGATTTCAATTCGTTTTGTCAGCAGTTTCTGGAAATACCGAAAAAATATTTCTTTCATTTTTACGTCTTTGCACTCATTTATCATTTATTAATCATTTGTTTATTGTTTACAACAAATTGTTTTAATAGCGAACACAACAACAAATGCAATCAAAATCTCAATCATTTGTTTCAATTAATAATCGGCCGAAACGTAAACATCGATTCAAAGCTATTGTTGACTAAAACCAATGTCTTATTAATCGCTTCGCTATTAATCCAATTCAGTCGTCGATTGTATGAGAATCTAATGATTAGTGTGTTTTCAAACTCGAAAATCAATTTAATTCACTATTCGATTGGTTTTGCATTTTATACGAGTTGTGGATTCGCTTTAATCGATTCATTGGATCGCAATTCTCGCTATAATAGAGACCAGAATTCGTCTCAAATTTATTTTATTTTTATTTTCTTTCTATTCATCTCTTATTTTCAATTCAAAACGCATTTAATTTTATCCGAATTAAGGATAAGTCGGACTAAAGACGGAAAACAATTAATAAATTACAAACATTTCATACCATTGGGTGCGCCGTTTCGGACCCTTTCGTAAATATATTTATTGTTTTAATTTGAGAGAATTTAGTCGACAATCGAATAGTAAAGTCAGGCCTTTGCAGACAAACCACAAATTGAATGTCATTTAAAACTAAAGTTATATTTTTATTACAGTTTAATTAGACTCTAATCTTAACTTATTTTTTATTGATATAATTATTGCGTAAATAATATCTAAACATGTTTTCTAAACCTGCGAACAGTTGTCCGAACTATTTGGCAGAGATTTTGATCTATTTGTCGATTTACTCGATGTCTCGATTCAACCACAAATGGTTTGTTCTAATGGTTTGGGTTCTAATCAATCAGACAATCGCTGCTCTTCTGTCGCATAACTGGTATTTAAACACATTTCGAGACAAATACCCGAAGAATAGAAAAGCAATCTTTCCGTACATTCTCTGACTAATGGATATAAATTAATACTCTTTTAAATTAATTCCAAACAAAGTTGAAGAAAAATATTAATTTTTAATTTAAAGTATATTTGTTATTAATTTTTGTTTATTTATTAATAAATTTAAATAAAAACTTCAAACGACTTCATCCGCTGTACGTCTCGTAATAATCTGTAAAA
Source organism: Porobelba spinosa (assembly GCA_034699545.1). NCBI lineage: Eukaryota > Metazoa > Arthropoda > Arachnida > Sarcoptiformes > Damaeidae > Porobelba > Porobelba spinosa. The sequence goes on along the minus strand of JAQIYC010000866.1, from coordinate 525 downwards.
GCATTTCTCAGCCAATCATTGCTATAGACCTCTTCGATAGTAGGCCTTCGTTGGGATGAGCCGACAGACTAACTATCAGTTGAGCCAAACCCTGCCTAAAGACTCAGTTTGAATAAAAGCGTACTATTCCAAGGGGGGGGGAGTGGAGGGGCCACACCTAATAAGACCTTATATAATAGATACTAAAAATTAGTTGTTTAAATAATTTATATTTCGTCAAGGGACTAAAATTTAACTTTAAAAACTTTAACTGCCGCATTAAATTGATATTAAATTAGCAAGCTTTTCCAATTAGAGAAACAAGGTGAAGGAAGTATTTGTAACGTACATTGTTTCAAAAGTAATTTAATAATTAATATTTGATTGCAGTTATTCAATGCCTCCAAAACTATACAGTGTGATTTTAATATATTGGCTTTAAATTCTTATTAAGAAATCGTGTCTCAAATATTGGTAGAAAATAATTGAAATATTTTAAAACTTATTTTGTTTGCAGTCAGTCGTCATAACAACTGGTTATACATA
>JAQIYC010000865.1:0-11204 GCA_034699545.1 Porobelba spinosa | reverse complement strand
AACTGGATCAATTAATGGTGATCTTAAGCTATCTTAACCATTAGAAGATAACTGGATCAATTAATGGTGATCTTAAGCTATCTTAACCATTAGAAGATAACTGGATCAATTAATGGTGATCTTAAGTTATCTTAACCATTAGAAGATAATTGATAATTGGTTCACTATTATTGGGAGCTATAGAGTTGAGAGAGAGAGAGAGAGAGAGAGAGAGAGAGAGAGAGAGAGAGAGAGAGAGAGAGAGAGAGAGCTATACCCGCCCGACCCTCCCGACCCCCCTTACAGCTAAACCTAATTCTAATTCATTTATTAAAACCAGCCAAACATATAAAACAGGAAATGGAAGTGTCATCTCATTCCGGGTCGTCTCGTCTCGTAGTTTCTAAACAAATCAATTAAATCGAATTCGTAAAGCAATTAAATATTTCTTTAATTTATATCAAGTTATAAATTATAGCTAAATATATACATAAAAACGGTTTAGATTTGAAAATAGTTTTGAGAAGAAGTGGTTATTGTTTGGAAATTGAGGCACAAATCAGTTGAAATATTCAAACCTAAACGTATATAAACGTAAAATTTTCTCATTATATATGAAAAAAAATTATTAATTACTTAATTGTTTGACTAATCTTTACAATCATTTTCATAATTCTTTAATAAATAACAATTGTTTTAAAACAATAAAATTATTGAAAAATTAGTTATAATTCCGTCAAATAATCAAATGAATGAATTTGATGTTAATTAATGAAATATAAAATGAATTATAAAATGTATGAAAGAATGAAATGAATTAATTATTTATAAACAATTGTTGACTATATTCACAATAATTAATAATTAAATATATTGTATATAAACTATAATCAAATAATTTAAGCGTTATCTTCGTCAGCCGTTTCACAGTCAATGAAGTCTACGTGAGTGAAGGGGAAGTGCCCGACCTTTCCGTTCAGCTCTCCCTCCCACTGCCCGTTGATATTCGTTTTGGTCACTTTGATTACATCCCCTTTCTATCCATTCAAGCAATTGAGTCGACTATTAGTTTGCATTAGTTCACAGTTTCAGTCATTACTTACTTCTAATTTCAAAGCCGTCTTGTCGTAGGCGTTGGGTATTCTCTGTTTGTTGACCACTGCCAGCGCCGGCAGTTTTCGTTGAATATGAATATTAGGTGTTATGTATTTTGTCGGTTCAGATGAACGCGAATTCGAGTTTGGATTCGAATGACTAGAATTACAAGAATTGTTTGCATTGTTTTCTTGAGAACTGTGCCAAACGCCTGTCTGCCCGTCGCTTACGGATTGGCTTTCGTCCAACTGTTCCAAAGTTATCGTAAAATTATTTTTATTTATTTCAAAATCGATATTTGCTCTCAAATACCAGTTCGACGTATGGCACAGGTATGGAACCAGTTTTTCCTAAATTGTTGCGCGCAGTCCACCACTGCTCCTCGTCTTTCAATATAACGGTGAGAATTTCATTTTTCTTGAAGGGCAGGTCATCCTGGTCACTCCCTTCGAAGTCATACCGAGCCCTCACCTTCTCTACCCTTTTGTTAGCCTTTCGGTTGATATAATATTTTAGACATTAAGACAACTATTGCTATCAATTGCTATCAATAGCAAGACTACGCTTACGGGTCTAATGAGTGGAGTTGTGTCCAAATAATGAAGTTTATAGAAGTTGAGAAGTGCCGGCACGTCCGGAAACATCTGATCCCCGATTCTAAACCGCGTCTGATCTGGAGTCGACTGAATCTTATTTATGATATAATGACTCACTTTATTGTCTTCTCTGTTGACACAAAGACATTCAATCAAACAATCAATGGCTAAGACATGACATGAGAGCAGACCTGACGCAGAGGACGAGATCGCCGACAATGGATGTGCTGTTTCGGACTAAGAAGACTCCCGTCTCGTTCTCAGACATCAACACATGTGTCGCTTCACTCCTATTCATTGGCCCGAAATACCAACTGAAGACACAGTCAGACAACCAGTCATTAGATTTAGTTTCGATTTATTCAGTAATTTAATGTCAAATCAAATGTTTGTTGTAATCAGTAATCAATGCTTTAATCAGAGCTATAGTCATAGCTATAGTCAGATCTGTAGACATTATTCTCATCATTTGGACAAACATTTGATCAAAACTAAGACTAATCCGAAATAAAGCGTTTGTTTACCTATTCTTGTCGTACGGATCGAAATTCGCTGCCATTTATCGCTTTTTAGACCAATAAATGACTTTTAATTTCAATTAAAATCAATTAAATACCGAAAATGTTTGACTAAATCGACAAACAATTAACGAAATACGAAGTCTTCGTCGAAAGTAATAAAAACAAAATAAAAATAATTTCGAAATATCTTTACATCAGATGTGCTATCAATGAGTCGTCGATTCAATTGATTTGAATTCAATTTCGAAACTATCGCTAATTATTGTGAGAATCGGCGAAACGATGGCATTAGTCGTCGATTTCAACGCAATTAAACAAATAAAACGATATTTTAAATAAAATATAGGATTTATTGAATCGAAACTGTTTTCCTGTATTCAGAGGATATTTATAAGGAATTGATTGCACTTTAAAACACATTTCAATCATAAATATCAAGTATTTTATATTTAGTGTAAAGTCGGCCAACACTCACACTATCGACATGTTTGCCAATCGATACTACAGTATATATATTGCCAGTTATGGCTTAATCGCTATCCAAACCAATATTTCTATACCTTTTCTTCATTTTTAGTCTTTATTTATTTAATTAACTTTTAATCAATTTATTAATTATTTTAATCAATGATTTAAAACGAAATATTAATTACAATTTATTGGCATAACATCGATAGTATCGATGATCGCATGTATGAACCAAAACATTGGACACAGTTTTGAGTAAATTTTGTGATTATTTTGAATGTATTTTAAAATTTTTAACAATTTGTTGTTTTATATATAATTAGTTTGTAATCATGTCTTCACATAACAAATATTCATCACCGCTAAGACCGGTTCCACAGTTTTTCAGCGATGGCAACAGTTTTACCACAAAAAAAGTAAGTTTTGCCTCAATTTTGCAGTTTTTGAATTAATTTGAATTAATTACCGAATGAATTGACTTCAGGCCCGCTATAACTCGACGCCGTGTCCGAAGAAAGTGCCGCCGCGGCCGCCGTCCAAGAGTGTGCCGCCGGTCAGTCGCTTCTTCAACCGACCCAACCATCAAACGGCTCAAGCGATCAGTTTTAAGGATAACAGCGATTCGTGTAAGACATTAGACATGACTTTGATTTGCCTGAACTGTTGACTCACTTGTTGTTATGTCTTAAGCCCTGAGCAAACACTACGACTCGACTCGAGAGGAGTCCTATTTCGAGCAGTGCTTTCAAGTCGAGTCAAAGATAGGCAGCGGTTCCTTCGGTGATGTCTTCAGAGTCAAGAGCAGAGAAGACGGAAAATATTACGCAATAAAGAAGTCGAGGGAACGGTTCAAAGGGAAGTCGGATCGGGAGCGCAAGTTGGAGGAGGTCTGCAAACACGAACAGCTGCCCAAACATCCCAATTGTGTCCGACTCTTCAAGGCCTGGGAGGAGAGGCAGCACTTGTACATTCAGACCGAGTTATGCGACGCCAGTCTCAGCGACGTCGCCGAAGCCAATCACGACATCCCCGAAGAGGTTGTCCGCAATTATTTAGTCGATTTGCTTAAAGCCGTTCGACATCTTCACGACAACGACTTAATACATCTCGATATCAAACCCGAGAATATCTTCATTACTTCCGACGGTATTTGCAAATTAGGCGACTTTGGACTCGTCCTCGACGTCAAGAAAGTGAGACAACACTCGACTTAATTGTTTTGTTTTGAATTGATTTAAATTAACTTTAATTAACGCCAAACAGAACGACTCGAACGAACCGACTGAAGGCGACCCCAAATACTTGGCTAAAGAGCTAATGCAGAGTCAGTTCACAAAAGCCGCCGATATTTTCAGTTTAGGCATAACTATACTCGAAATTGCCTGTGATTTGGATTTGCCCACTGGTGGCGAGGGTTGGCATCAGCTCAGGGATGGCAAGATTCCCGACAGTCTGCTTAGCGGTTGGTTTGATTGGTTTGGCATTCCTTTGAAAGTATATTTAAAATTTATATTTAATTGAATTACAGGAATTAGCGCTGAATTGAGTCAAATAATAAAAGATATGATGAATCCTGACTACAGACTTCGGCCATCGGCCGGTCAGCTGTTGAGCCACCCTTTGATTCGTCAGATCGAACGGTCGCGCCGTTGGAGAACAAGAGCCAAACGAAGCCTTAAGTTAGCGAAAACATTAATTAATCGGTTTTTGCACTCTTTTCTGAAGACTCTTTTCCTAATCTGTTATCCATTCAAATATTTATACAAAACAATCACAAAAAGGCCGTCCATTGAAACGCCCGTTAAATCAATTCAAAACAATTTAGTTATTAATGATTTCGATTCGAACTATTCGGATGACGACGTGTTCGATGTCTCTCAAGTAAATAGTTCTAAAATATTCGACATTTCTTCCAACAGTGAGGACAGGCTGTCGGCGCTCGACAACTCTTTTGATAATCCAAAGTAAGTGACTATTAGTTAATCTAATGTTTAATAATTTGGACTAAAATGTATTCTTCAATCGAATCAGTAATCCGTCGAATCGTAAGTTCTGTTCGACAACAGTCATACACAGACACCGACCTGTCTTCGACTTGTCTTTCACTTCGCCCTCATTTACCCCGAGTTCGCCCATTGAGAGGCACTACAGGTCGACACTTCCGGATAGTCCGACTTTATTCAAAGAACCGGTCAGTCGATCCAAACCTATCATTAGTCAGAAACTCAATTTCGACGAACAATCCGAAGAAGAAGACATTTCAGATTGGGATCAATCGTTTAATATTGGACCCAAAAACCTATTGAGGGTAAGCCGTCGTCGGACCCACTCTTTCTTCTTCTAATCGTTTGTTTTTCAGACTTTTGACGAAATAGAAAACGACTAAAAATGAAGAATTGAATGATTGCCGAAATAGTGCCTCAATTTGCTGTCAAATAAGCCAATGTTTGGCCGCATTTATCATGTATTCATGTATTTGTATTTGTATTTGTATTTGTATTTCTATTATTTATTATATTTTAATAATTTCTTAGATTAGCATTACTTTTGTCAGACATTTCTACTTTTAACTCAACTATTATTAATAATTTATTTGATTTATAACTGAAGGAAAAATATTTACTTTTATAACAAAAGACAATAAAACTTGAAATTTATAACGATTTAAATATTGATTATTTTTGCTGTCATTTCACATCTGACGAAGTTTTTCGTTTATTTTAAGATGAATTGCAATAAAACTTGAATTCGAAACATAAAAAAGTTTTGATTTCGTTTCAATACGTCTATTGATTTGTTTTGAGAACCATTAGAAGGAATGACTTAACGGCAATTCAGAACCAATTATCGCAACTTTTGGCAATTCTTACACTAATTTAGGTATTCATATGCAGTTTAACATATTCTTATGCTCAAGATATTCGGTTAGAATCTGAATCTCACTTAAATAATAAGCCCATTCCTAACCGTCGCCTCTCCTTCACTCCATTCACTCTTTATTTAGTTAATAGTTCGGAAAATGTTTGTAAAATACAAATGAATTTAAAGTTAAACACTACTACTACTCTGTATTTGATTTTTTAAATGATGACATTTAGCCTAAATGTTGGTTTAAGTGAACTTTTAAGTTAAATATTAAACATTTAGGAAATTTTGGTTAAATTTTAAAAGGTTGAAATATAATATTTACTATTAAAACAGAAAATATAATAACTAAGTTTGAATTACGTCATCAATATCTATTTTTCAATTGTTGTGATTATTAACTTAATTTGAGTTAAAACATTTTTGGGTTTTAATAAAAATAATTTTATAGATTTTATTGTTTTTAATTAATTCATCAAATTTTTGTCGATGACGTCATATATTTTGCTAAACATTTAGGCTAAATGTTGAAATAAAAGTCAAATTTGCCTAAAATTTAACCTGAACGTTGCCAACTTGTAAGTTACTGTAACTGTTGTAACCCTAACATCCCTTAGTTTTGAAGCGATATAATTAGTCAAAAAGAAAAATTGAGTTTAGGTTAGCTTTAGTGCACTGATGCTCAATTATGTACTTCATTTATGATTTGGGTTTTCAATAAATATTAAATAGTTTTCAACCGATAGATAACTAATTAATTTTGCGTCCGAAATGATGGGTATTATTATATAATATTATAATAAATTCTATATACAGTAAAGTCTCAATACTGTAGAAATGAATACAATATTAAAACTGCACTACATCTACAAATCGTAGTCGTATTCAAATTTAATTGTTTATCAAACGTCAAAAATCCTATAAATTCAACATAAATAATGTTTAAATTACAACTCAAATAAAAACAACTTTCAGTCATCTATTACAAGTTTTTCAATCGATTTAATGTTGAAAAATGTTAACAGTACCATTCGGCAAGTTTCGTAAAAGAATAATTCAATGTACCGTTAAATTACATGTAATTATAAATAAAAATTTGTAAAATTACAAATATTTGTGTAAAATAAAATAGAAATAAATTTATGTAAATATGTTTATTTTTTGTTCAGGTACACTATTAGCATTTAAATGTCATATGATGTTTATATTTTATGTAAAATAAATATACCTTTGAATTTAATTTATTAAATATAATTTATTATTTTATTTTAATATTTTTAATTATAGCAAATTAATTTAACTTCTAACATAAAATACAATTTTTATTAATTTAGTAAAATTTACATTATTTAAAAACTGCTGTTCTGTTAAATTATATGAAAGAAGGCTAGTTAACAAATTTTAATTAAAAAAATCATGGTATGTGTGAACTGGTGTTTTTGCCGCTTTTAATGCTTACAAGAATATACTAATGCTAGCAATAAGGGGCAGCCAATTAGATGTTTATAGTAATGCAATTCCGTTTTATTATAGAAATTAATTTATGTAAAAAGTCGTTATCTGCAAGATTTGTAACGTTTAACACTAAACAACAACAAAAATCATTTAAAGCATTACGTTATTTATGTAAACAATTTCGTTTATAAATGAACTTTATTTGGAAAAAAGTTTTGTTTTGTATACAAAAATTGCGAACTAATGCTTCGATTGGTTGAGTTGTTTTTGGTCGCTTAGCAACGCATTTGTGTTACTGACACAGCGAATGATGAGTGCATTCAATATCAGTTCTCGTATTAAACTGTTATACTGTATGAGAGACTGACTCACAGTTCACATAAAACAACTCCGAGTTTGGTATCAAATCTCGTATTGTTTTCTGTATTCGACGACAACTCTATTGGCACTGATTTGACACTCAATTAATGCAATTGTTTTTCCGATTACTCTTTGCTTTGCTTGGAATCGATTGCAGACTCGGATCCACTCTTTCACTCATTTCTACTCAAATCGAGTTATCTATCGCTTAAACCAATTGTTTGATTCAAAAACATTTATTGAGTGAATGTAAACCTAATTAAACAAATTTAATGATTAACTGCTTTTAGTCTTAAGTCAAGTCTTGAAATATGTCTAAACTTTCGGTTGGAATCAATGTTGACATTCAAAGGACTAATGGTATGTATGGGCTATGGCTTGGATTTGCCGACTGAGTGAATGTCTGAACGACTGAGTGCTTACCCAACCATAGGTCGCATCCATTCGGCGGTCGTCTCGAACATCGATTGGAAGACCCGAAGTGTGACCGTCGAGTGGTCCGAATCGGATGAGATAAAGGGCAAAGAGGTCTGAATGGCTTGAATTGGCCGCTAATGTCGTTATTCACTTCCGATTCCATTTCAGATCGATTTTGAGTCGATTTTTGTATTGAATCCGAATTTGTGCGAAACCCCCAACCCTTCCGCCGCTGGTATTCCTCGAAAAGTTAGTTTCGATATATATTTGATTTGATTTCATACAAACTTGTGCTCTATTTGACTCACATTTAAGTCATTTTTAATTACTTTTCTCTAAACTAAACCCTAATTATAAAACAGCCGAACATTGAAAACGAGGTATTCATACGATTATACTTTCGTTTCGTTTCCATTCATTCGTTTGGTTTAAACCCTTTTCACTCTTTTATGCATTAATTTAACGCAATATTAGTTTTGAGAGACTTTTTATATTTAATTGTTATTAACCCTAAACTCGAATTTGTTTTCAATGATTGACTAAACCTGAATCGCGAACTACCGACAGATAATCCCAGTGCGCGCTTCCGGCATAACCGCGCCGTCATCTAAGGGTTCACTACGAGTGCGTCAATTGAATAATCGTCAGACTATGGCGAACGGCAATAGTGTAGCGTTAGAGCCCTTACCCCTTATGTCTTCAGCACCGGCACCGAACGCAATGGCCACCAATAATCTGAATTCGAATCAGTCGAATGCGGCCAATAAGTCAGCTATAATTCCCGCCAACTCTCGGCGCAGATCTAATGTCGTGAAAGAAGTGGACAAAATCAAGAAACAAAGGGAAGAGCGAAGGGCTCGACAGGAGCAGCAGAAGGCCGAGAAGGTGGAGCTCATGAATTCGGTCGAACCCGGAAATCAAAGCCAATGGGAGTTCTTGGCTATGATTCGCGAATATAGGGCTCAACTCGAGTTCAAACCGATAACAATGAATGATTCGGTAGACGTCCACCAAATATGTGTTGCCGTTAGGAAGAGGCCGCTCAACAAGAAGGAGGTCCAGAGGAAGGACATCGATGTGGTGACCATTCCCAACAAGAACCTGACTATAGTGCACGAGCCCAAGCATAAGGTCGATCTGACCCGTTATCTCGAGAACCAGATGTTTCGGTTCGACTACGCGTTTGACGAGAACGCAGACAACGAACTCGTCTATAAATACACGGCTCGACCGCTCGTGCAGACCATTTTTGATGGAGGAATGGCTACTTGTTTCGCGTACGGCCAGACCGGGAGCGGCAAAACCCATACAATGGGCGGTGACTTTCACGGCAAGTCTCAGGACTCGGCGAAAGGCATTTACGCTTTGGCCGCAAAAGATGTCTTTAAATTACTTCGATCTTCGAAGTATAGATCAGAAGATCTGAGTGTTTTCGCCAGTTTTTTCGAGATATATAGCGGAAAGGTTTGCACTTTCTCTACATTTCCTACAATTAGATTCGAGACTAAGTCATGATTTGTCTGAACGCACAGGTATTCGACTTATTGAACGGAAAGGCAAAGCTAAGGGTCTTAGAAGACGCCAAACAACAGGTACAAGTGGTCGGCCTTCAGGAGCGACGCGTCGATAGTGTGGACGATGTGCTCAAACTGATCCAAATGGGGAACAATATCCGGACGTCGGGCGTGACCTCTGCCAACAACCACTCGTCGCGATCTCACGCCGTCTTTCAGTTGATTCTGAAGAGACAAACTGGAAAAATGAAGGGAAAGTTCTCTCTCATTGATTTGGCCGGCAATGAGAGGGGGGCCGACACGTCCAGTGCTAATCGACAGACCCGTATGGAAGGCGCGGAAATCAATAAGTCTTTGTTGGCTTTGAAGGAATGCATTCGCGCTTTGGGTCGAAAAGGCGCTCATTTGCCGTTTAGGGCCAGTAAACTGACACAAGTATTGCGCGATTCGTTCATTGGCGAGAACTCGAGGACTTGCATGGTTTGCACCCATACTTCCCGTACTTCCCATACTCTCTCTCGTCTACATTCTCTTGAATTGTTTTTATGTATAGATTGCAATGATATCTCCCGGAGTGCTGTCGTGCGAACACTCTTTGAATACTCTTCGGTACGCGGATCGGGTCAAAGAGCTCGGGGCTGACAATCCAGATCTGAAGACCAGTGATAACGATGAGGACATGTCTGCCAGCGCTGACGACTTAGCTCTTCTTCACAATTCTAATGTAAGTTTAGACCAGAATATGTTGACTACCGGTAAGACCTAATGTCTGATTGGTTTGACGTAAAGTCCGGAGAATTACCCGAAGACTTGTATACATTTCACGAAGCGATCTCTCACTTGCAAGAGATGGAGGAAGAGATTTTGGATCTGCACAAGAATGTGATCGACGTATGTCTTCTTCCATTCAGTTGAATTGAGTCAATGCTATAATGCTTGCTATCTGTCCTGTCCAACCTGTGCAGAGCTACCCGCGTTGGAACCAAACCCATATAGAACTGCTTCAGATGACGTCGGAAGTGGACTATGACGTCGACATCTATGCCCAGCATTTGGAGGAACTCCTGGACGACAATCTGGAAGGTCTGCTCAAACTGAAGGAACGACTCGTCAACTTTAGGACTCAACTCAATGAAGAGGAACTGATGAGCAAAAAGTTTGGCTGAATTTGGGCTTTGATTCGAATAGAATCGGCTCTTAATTATACAAACATTTAATGAATTATAGTTTAGTTGAACTGAATCGACATCTTTTGTAATTACAATTCTGTAGACATTCCTATATTTTAGCTTTAATTTCATTTCTATTTAATTTTTATTCATTTTAGAACTTTTTAACGATAATTATTGTCAGATATTATTATTATTTAATTTCAAATCGCATTGAACCTCAACATTGAGTTTGAATTTTATTTTACGAATCATTTCAATGAAAGGATTCGAAAAACAATTTGATAAGTGATGTGAAAGTAAGAGACTCTAAGGCAGTGCCAAAACATCCATTTGTTTAATATATTGACTGAAATCTATTGAGAATTAAGCGATGCTTTGGCACCGAAACGACATTTGTTTATAAGGTATTAATCGAATGCCAATCGATTTGAAATCTGTATTATATATACTTTACAATCCGTTATATTTATGGCATTTTATTTTCAAATTTCTAATAAATATAAAGTTTGCCTCAATTTTCGTTATCTTTTCGTTATTTTTATTGTTTTTTAAATATTTATTCAATTTATAATAAAAACAAATTATTGCAAAATCATTAACCATATAGAGATGGAAATGGTTTTAATGTTTTATTTAAAACTTTTTAAAACATAAAATGAGAAATAAATAATTGCATTGGGTTTAATATGCCTTGCTATTTTAATGTTTAATATAGCTTATTTGCGTTAAAAATAATAAATTTATAATATTTTGTATAATCAA
>JAQIYC010000864.1:0-11204 GCA_034699545.1 Porobelba spinosa | reverse complement strand
TTTGTTTTAAATATATAATTCAAAATATTATTTAACAGAATATTCTTAACCTTATCATTATTATAGATTATAACGAAAATAAATTTTTCAACTTCTTGTGGCATTAGCATCTGCTTAATTCCAAATACATATTAGAAATATTTTAATAAATCGTATATTCGTATAATATTTAATAGACATTAAACTCCAATTGCGTAGATGTGACTCAGTTTGGCATTAATTGATTACCAAAAGGTTAACCGAATATCAAAACAGTTAGGAATGAGAGGAAATGCTTTAGTTTTATTGCTATTTCGTATTAATACGTGATTTATAAAACGGAGAGATCTCTTCATAAGAGTACAATAGAGTATAGTTTTAGATAAATATCTGCATTTGAATTAATTATTATATTCAGATTAAATGTTTGTTTTGTCATAACAATCAAATGTATGAATCTATTAATTAAATGACGTTTATTGGACGGAAAGGCTTCTTATAAATCAAATAACAATATTATAATTTTGTTAATAAATTGCGTTTGCATTAGCTTGAGTAAATACTATTCAGTATTTGTTTTTAATTAATACTTAAAGTAAATATAATTAAAAGTTTTAAAGTAAAATTTTAAATCAATAATTTTTTATTACAATTAAAATTATTTTATCAATTTAAACAACTATAAATATTCCAGACAGTTTAATATATGACAAATATAATTTGAGGCGTAGCGTTATTTTGGAAGTCTGAAAATATATCTTGCAGAGGTTTGCCACTGAAGACCAGTGCTAATTTCAATAAAGAAATTATTGGCGCTATCTAGTTAATGGACTGCGTCTAATCGATCTCATAATAAAAATACATGGGGGTTCAGCCTAAAAAATATTTGTCAAAATCATGGGGGGGGGGGGGGTCCTGGTAGGGGTTGGCGAAAATATAGGTCTAATTTCATTTAATTACAATTAGAATTAAACCGGATATAAACTGGATTTAACCGAATTTAAATTAAATTAACACTAAATTTAGCTAGATTTAAAAAGGATTTAGGACTAAGTTAGATAAAATATTTAAAAATCTGCCGGCCGCCGAAGGCGGCCGGTAAATTTATAGGGGGACTCTCACCCTGGGAGATCAGACGCAAAAAATTTATAATCCTGGAGGGGGGGTGGTTGACGGGCATGACCCTCCATATATATATATATATATAATCTCTAATATATATATAATATAACAATATATATTTAGTCTGGCTACACCTTTTTCAAGTTAATTATTAAATGATAAATTTAATAAAACTTTTGAAATGAATTTAATGTTAATTATAATTTGTGTATTCTAATTTAAATAATTTAATTTAATACAGAACAAACTTACTGTAACAGTTATATTAAAATAACAATTTGTACCCAGATGTACTTTTTAAAATAGAAATGGGCAAGATCAGCAAGCTCAGAATGGAGAGGTGGGATAGATTAAAATAACAAATTTTATTTTAGAAGAAATGAGGTAGGAATAATTCAAAAATGTCATGGAGCCATTTTTGGCGTTAAAACACAAATTAAATCAAATTTAACCAAATTTGAAAATATAATCATCCGGTCTCTCTTGGCATTCTTATTTTTAAAATTAAATTTTTTATACAGTGCTCATTTAAGAAATTTGTATTTATTTTAATGTTTAAAAAATATCATTTAGTTTATTACATAAAATACTATTTATTCAAATTATAAATATTAAATTTTAATAATTATTATTAAACTTTTTTATACAACTTCTAAATTAATAGTCAAAAGTATATTATTTTGAATTATCTTTGAGACAAATTTCATCTGAATTACGACATAACTGTAAGTAGACTTCACTATTCATTTGCAAAATAACAAATGATTCAAAGAAAAATGTTCGTAAAATAATGTAAATTATTAATTAGTTTATAAATTATAGTAAAAATGAAAATTAAATAATAATATGTAATAACATTCCGGCGAAATTTGAGAATAACGTCGACTAATATTTAATTTTTATTTATTTCAAACGTTTGTCTAATTGTTATGCTTTTATAATAATTAGATTTTACGAGCATTTAATACAAATTATGTTTTGACTACAAAAATCATTTTCATTTCCTAAACTCAATTTTAGGCGAAACCATTCGCAATATAACCTTGGGCATTTATAAATAATATATTAATTTAAAGAACATTATTAACAAAACAAATAAAAAAATATTTTATAATTTGAATTCAAAATATTTTATTAAAATATTAATAAAAATCAAATTGAGTTAAGCCTTTAAAACAATAATTTCTATTTGCGGTCGTCTTTAATCCATTTGAGAATTTGTGGCGTAAAGTAAGTAATAATAATGTTGGCGCCGGCCCTCTTGAAACTGGTCATCACTTCAGTCACCGCCGACTTAAGCTCAAACACATTATTATTTGCGGCCGTTATTAGCGCCGAGTATTCGCCCGAAACGTTGTAAACAGCGATTGGAAAGTCCGGAAATTTGCTGTTAATAAGCGAAATAATGTCCAGATAAGGCAGACCCGGCTTAACCATAACCATATCACAGCCCTCTTCTATGTCGCGCTCCACTGCCCGCAGAGCCAGACCGCGGGAACCGTTCGGCAACTGATAAGCTCTACGATCGCCGAACTTTGGCGCTGAACCTATTGATTGGAAACAAAGTTTTTATTAAGTATTTATAAACTTTAGATTTCTTATACAACAAACCCTTAACTAAAAATAGTTGTAAATTTAGATTACCGGGTAATTTTAATTTAAGATTTGATTTAAATTTGGATTTTATAGACTTAAAAATTAATGGGAGAGGTTGTGGATAAATTTAACTTTAATAATTTTGACTAAACTCCTGAGGAATAACAAGAGTTGGTAAAAATATAGATCTAATTTACATTATTTTACAGATAGATTTAAACCAAATTAAACTGAATTTAAACGGGATTTAATACAAATATAAGCAAAATAATTTGCCACATAATTTACTGAGGGCTAATTTTTCTGTTCAAAATCCTGGGCGAGTGAAAGGGCAAATTTTTAATCCCCCTACTTTTAATTTCTGGCGGTCTATAAGTCTGAGATCGGGTTCAATAAAAGTTTCTAAGAATTGATAATTGATACTCGTTAAAATACATTAAACTATTGGTCAAAACCGTGCAATACCTGCGGCTTCCCTGAAGGGGCCGTAAAAACTGGACTGAAATTTAGCCGAATATGAGAGTAAGGATACGGTTTGGAAACCATTCACATTCAGCGCATTCCTAATCATACTGATCCGGGTGTCCATCATATCACTCGGCGCCACCACATCAGCGCCCACTTCGGCATATCTCAGAGCTATGGCTGCGATTTTCTCAATCGAACTCTCGTTATCCATCTTCTGCTGGCCATCGAAGACACAACAGTGGCCTTCGGGTGAGAAAGTGCAGAGACATACGTCGCATATGACCAACAGGTCGGGAAACTCCTTCTTCAGTCTGGGTATGAGTCTAAGCACTGGATTCTGTTTGTCGTCGAATGCAGAGGCGATCTGTTTGTCGACTTCGATGACCGGAAACAATAGGACAGACTTGAGGTGATATTCGTCGACTAGAGGTCGCAAATACTCTAAACACACGTTAACTCCCATTCGCTTAACGCCGGGCAATGACTCGATTACTTGACTTTCATCGTCCGAATTGATGATAAAAAGCGGTAAAACAAAATCCGTGGCCGAGAAGTATGTCGTTCCCCGTGACTGCCACTCCCGCAGCACTGGATGCGATTGACTCGAATGCAAGTAATGGTTCAGTTTTACCGAATTTGTATTCTTTGCCATATTTTACTAATTTTTAATTAACTTTTTATTCAAACTTTTTTAGTTAAAAATTTATTTGTTTTCAATTAAATATTGTTTCTGTAATATAAAACAAAAGTGAACCACAATTTCAATTAAGTATTTCTTACTTAGACTTAAGTTATTGTAAAAACTTTTTGTTATATTTAATTGAATTTATTTCAATCGAAACATCCGTTCAGTTCCCAAACATATGACGCGATTGTGTGTTAGATGTGAAGAGAGAGTTGGCGTTAATTATTAATTACAGTTTAACTAATTTCTATTGATTTATCGAATGTTTAATATATCATATGTTTGTAAAGTAACACAAATGCAGATAATATTGTTAAATAAAGGCTGACATTCACTTTCAATTATAATTTATAAATTAATTAATTTTGATAAAACAAATGTTTACATAAAAATCTCGCACATATTGCAGGAATCCATAACTTTAACTGGAGTTGAAATTCAAGTTTTAATGTATAAACACAAGTTGCCAAGGTTTGATTGGCTCGATTTAAAATTGTATTATGGTTTACTTTTTTTTTGTTTAAACTTTGTTTCAACTAAAATACAGTATAAAATCAAATGTACAAAATTTTACACGTATTAAATATTGTCAAATTAATTTTTTAAATTGGTGTTTTAATATTTGTTGATATTAACAAAAATTATATTTAATTTGTCAAAATTATTACAAGGCAAAGTTAATTTATCCACATTACAAGTTTAAATTGTATTTTCATTATATAAATGCTTTCGTAAATTTTTATATTGTATTTAATAAAAATATTTTTACATATCATAAAATTAACTTAATTTTTGTTTAGTCATTAAGTCATTGCAAAAAATAAAAAATAGCAAGATTAGTTATTTCTCTTTTATTCTTTAAGTACAAATCAGGAATTTGAAAAAAATGAACCAGATGGTCGACGGTCGGTCAAGCCAGGGGGAGTAGTAGCCAGGTAGGGTATGCTCCAAAAGTGTCATGACAACCATTTTTGGCGCTAAAACGTTAATTTGACCGGATTTAAACTGAATGTAGCTCAAATCCAGCTAAATTTAGTTAATTTAACTGGATTTAAACGGAATTTAGAGCAAAAAAGTAAAAAATTGACAAAATTCTCTAAAAGTTTGTCGACCGTCTTCGCAAATTCCTTTGCTCGACGAAGCTATGAGGAATTTTTCAAATTTTTTTATGCTAGGGAAAGATTAAAATCTTGTCCTTCGAAATCCCCGTAATATACCCGCCACACACAACCCTCCAGAATTGAAAAAGTGGTTTCTCTACCCCATCCAAGTTTATAAAAAAAGAAAAGAATTCCTCTTAAGTTTTTTTCTAATTTTTTACTAAATTTAGCCTAAATTGCTGCTAAATCCGTTTAAAATTTAGTTAATTTTAATCTAGTTTAAATCCGGTTTAAATTGCATATAAATAAATAGTGTGTAAAAATGGTAACATTTAAACTGTTTTGGCAATACATTACCCGATCCACCCTGAGCTCGGCCGGCCGACGACATGTCTGATAAACTAGGGATGGCCAAGGGGGGGATCAGGCAATTATCCCCCCTGAGTTCGAAAAAACCTATATTATTCCCCCCTGAGGCCGCGGCTGAGGTACCCCCCCCCCCTCTAAAAATTTGTCGGCAGCCGAAGGCGGCCTGCAAATTTTTTAAGGTTTTTTCTGAAAATAGTGTATTTTTTGGGAATTTTTCCGAAAAATGGACGTAATTTTGGGGTTTTTTCTCTAAAATGACGTAATTTATGGCTAAATTGGGGTTAAATCCAGTTAGGGGCAAAATAGCAAATAGCGTTTAAAACGCGTTTTAGGCAAAATAACACTAAAAAAAATTTATCCCCACCCTGATCCCCCCCTAGGATTTTTTGAAAAAAATCCGCCATTTTACCCTACCTGATCCCCCCCCCCCCCCTGAGCTGGCCGACCTTGGCCATCCCTAATTCTGTATACTGTTTAAAAAATGCAACTGTGCAAGGTATTCTTAATTTAAAGCTATTTTATCGTTAAATACTCTCAACACAAGTATTAAACTTGACTAAATTAACTTGGAACTTACAGTTAGTAATAGTATGTATTGTATACTAAGTTATAATTATTAATAACCCATATCTTCAACTGGGAGTTTGCCTGAAACTGCTTTATCCGATAGTCTGAGACACAGGGATGAGAAGTGCAGTGCAGTGCAGACCTGCGCAGTAGACCTGTTGAGTGGCGATGAGATGCCATTAACTATCGATTTCTTTGTTCTCTTTTCTCTTTCAATTCAATCATTAAATCATTTATTTATTTGAATTTCACTTAATTTGCGTAAAAACTAATAATATATTGACTTAACGTAAGTATTGAATAAATTGCGATCTAATGACTCAAATGACCGCTAATTGCGTTTACGTCAGACTAAGACTAATGTCAATAGACGTTGAGTTGCATTGAATTAATGATTTAATTAATTGTCGATCTGATAGGATGTGCGCGAATGTGTCGCCGTTCGTGGCGTCGCAGTACAGCCACCCCGGGTTCAATCCGACCAAATTGGGTCAAAGGGCGCAACAGCTGATGGTAAGTCATGTCTTCATTTCTATTAGATTAGTGTTTGCTTTGACTTAGTCTTACTGTAAGTCTAATTCAATGATTGATTGATTCGATGTGTGACCTGAAGGGCGAACACCGGACGCCAAAACCCCCGAAACCACCGGACAAGCCATTGATGCCATACATGCGTTACAGTCGAAAGGTTAGCATAATTTACATCAATTGTTGTCATTAACCGATTGAGGCCTTAGTGTCGGCCCAAGAGATGCGCCAAAAGTGGTGCCTATTTGAGCCAATGCGAGCCAATCCTAATTAAACCAAATATATGCAACTATACGCACATACCTGTGCTGTGCTCTTGAGTGGAGTCCATATAAGGACTAATTAAAAGAATTAGAAAGAGATATGAATTGAATTGAATTGATATAAATGTTGGCCCAAAATGTTACGCCTGTTGTGCATAGGTCTGGGATGTGGTAAAGGCTCAGAACCCTGACCTCAAGCTCTGGGAAATCGGCAAAATCATAGGTCAGATGTGGAGAGACTTAGCCGACGACCAGAAACAGGAATATATTGAAGCCTTTGAAGCAGAAAAGGTTTGACTTGTTTTCAATTGACTGTTCACTCAAACTCTGGTATCATCTCTGGTCTCATTGCAACTGTAGGTCGAATATAACGACTCACTTAAGTCCTATCATAACTCTCCCGCATATCAGTCGTGGATCTCAACCAAAGCCAAAGGTATTACTGATCGATAGGTACGGCCAATACGTACCGCAAACCTAATAATACAATGAATTGTAATGTTTTGCCAATTAATCGATTAGTGCAACGAGTAGTGGAAGATCGCGACCAAACCGACAGATCCAGAACCGCAACCAATCCGTTGGTGAGATTTGTTTTCAATAAGTTCTTAAAAACAACTGAGAGTTGACTCTAAACTGATTCATGTCTTATGTCTGAACAGAACAGTAGTGTAACCCAAGAGTTGCATATTTTTGGTTTTGCAGCTTTTCCTGAGTTCTTGCATCCAATCACTGCATATCAACGTCTTTTCTCACTTTATATACAATCCTTTCTTTTCTCATCTCTTTAGGGCTTCCCTTCCCCTCAGAAGCAAACGGAAGGCAAGGTTTGCATCCAATCGGCCGATGATGACGACGACACCGACGAGTTCTCAGTCAAACACTTGGCCACAGCTCGCTATCAGCGCAACCATCGCCTCATTAATGAGATATTCAGCGATTCGGTGGTTCCCGACGTGCGCTCAGTGGTGACTAACGCTCGGATGCAAGTTCTGAAACGACAGGTGCAGTCACTAACTATGCATCAAAAGAAATTAGAGGCAGAGCTCCAGCAAATTGAGGAGAAGTTTGCGCTCAAAAAGAGAAAATTCATTGAAGCGAGTGATCAGTTCAAAGAAGATATGCGCAAAAAGTGCGCCACAAAACCAGTCGATCCAAACACTTTCCAGAAGATGGTCGACAAGGCGTTGGATCAGCTCAACAAAGAACAGCAGATCAGAGACGAACAGTTGGTTAAGAGCAGTGAGAAGTGCGAGAAAATGGAAACCGAGTCTCAGGAGAGCATTGCGGGTGAAGTACCGCTCGAACCACAAGAGAACGACTCGAGAGATGCCGACAGCGAACCTGTCTCTGTGTCTGAAGACTCTCAGGAGACTAACGACACCCAAAGCACTGGCATTGAGAACGTCGACCAAAACAAAGAGGATATGATTGAAGCGAATTCGGGCTTTCCTTCGAGCGATAGTCAGCCAAACATCGACTCCAATATCGAATCGAATATAATCTCGAATTCAATGAAAATATCTTCCGATTCCGTTCTGAGCACTGATTTGATGTCTAAAGATGAGACCAATGGGACTGAAGTCCAATAGATAGAACTTTTTGTATATTTATTTGATTTGATTTTATATTTTGAATAATTTATTGTTTGGTTGCAATCGAATCGATTTACTATAAATAATATTGTATTAAATATTGAGCTCTTATTTAAAAGAAATAAAGTATTGAAGTATTAAATCAGATATTCTCGACTGCTATCGATCCTCCAGGAGTTGCTGCCATCGAACCAGCACTCGACTACTCTAAGTCTGCGCTCACCTCAAGTCATACTGTAGTCGTTCTATACTTTCTGTGCTATAACTTATAGCCTCTGGTTTGCACAGTTAGCCCGTATTCTATATTCTCTTTATTATTTACATTCAGTTCTCGTTTTTCGAACTATGTTTGCATCAAATGTTGATAACTTTGAACGCAATATAACTACTGTTTAATGTTTAAAAAGCTTTTGAATTCTTTGCGAATTATATGCAATTTTTCGGCTTTTTTTATCATTCAATCATTTGTTGCAATTTATGTCTTAACTTAGTTTTGATGGATTCCAACCAAACTTTTAGATACAGTTTCCGAAACAACTTTTATATCGTATTAATAGTAAGTAATTAATAATTATTTTATTGAATTAAATCCAAAACTGTTTCAATCCTTTCACAAATTATTGAAATTATTTTAATGTTTGAAAAACGAGTAAAAAAAAGTAAAATTGAAAAGAGTATCGGAAGAGAGTAAGAAATAAATGAGTTAAACGTTTATAGTAGTATCCGAAACATTAGGATTAATAATAAATTAGTCATATATTAAATATATAATATTTTTAGTTTTGTTTCATTAATTTTAATAAAATGCAGTAAAATAGCGGCGAATCATAAGAACGGTTGCCGTGGATTCAAAACTGACTGCAGTTTTGCTTAATTATCTATTATTTATATATTTATATAGAGAAGAGACTGTAGAGTCCAATATATGTGAAATCAATTGCAGGTATTTGGCATAACTTCACTACAACTTCTATTCAATTATAAAACATATTCTCAAATAATAAGGAATTTGTACATATAATACAATATATGAAGTGTGAAATGCATAGAAAAAGTGAATCCATGCCAGTGCTGGCGGTGGTAGTGGAGGTGGTTTTGTGGTGTTGTTATAATGTTGGTCAGGGATGTCGGTGCACTTTGAAGTTAGGGGTTATGGGTGGGTGTTGATTTTAAATATTGTGGTCAAAATCCTGGGAGGGGGTTATGGGAAGGATTTATAAAAATAAGGTATAACTGGATTACTAATTACTAGTAAGGTTTACTAATTTATAACTGGATTTAAACCGGATTTAGCAAAAAGTTAAAAAATTTAAAGGTTTTCTTCTGTTTGGTACAGAGGCAAAACAGTCCTCGGGAGGGGGGGGGGTCGACAGGCCCGACCTCCCATCTCGGTATTAGTCAATTGGCGGATATGCACAATAACATTGAATGGATACACAAATAACTAAATCGTATGCGTATTCCGTATACCTATTGTTTGCTAATAGTTTTAAACCCCCTTTCAAATCAATATTGTCTAAAATCAATAAATTTATTTTTATATAAATTTGAGCATAAATTTGATTGATAGAAGAATCAGCAGAAGACCAGAAAGTTTTACTGACATTAAAAAACATTAAAAAATTAACGATATTTTCGGTTCGAGTCATCAAAATAAACTCAATATAATAATCGGTCTTTAAATTCGTGTATCTATAGATCGATTGTGTGAAGGATTTATGTGTTTTTGTAATTTATAGAATAAAAATACTCTAAACAGTTATATCAATATATTATATGATAGTCCGTATAGCAGGCAAACCCTAGAAAAACAATCAATGAACATCTATCTGAAGCTTATTTTTAAATTATTCTTATTTGTTATAAGTACTGTATAAGACAAGAAAATTGTTATTAAATTAGAATTTATTATTATTATTAATTAATTATTTTAAAAATAAAATAACGTATATATTTTAAAACTTCAACTATTTGACAGTATTTTATAAATTATAACTGTTAATCTTAAAACTTAAAATTTATGAGTCTCAAATCATTGACCTTTTGTCGGTATATTCAAAATTAAGTGAAAACATAAACTTTCAATTATATATATTTTTTAAGCTCAAAAGCCGCGTTAGACAAGGTCTGTCAAGTCAGGGAGGGTTCAGATAGAGGTAAATGTCTCATTTATTTGCCAAAATTCTAATGGGTCCAGGTAGGAAACAGCTTAAAAAACAAAATGGCGGATTTTTGCCAAAATTAGCGCTATTTTCCCAAAAACTGCAATTAAAGCAAATTAAACTAAATAAGACTAAATTAAGTTACTTTAACCGGGTTTAAATTGGATTTAGCATGAATTTAGTTAAATTAACGCCATTTTCACAAAATGGCAAAGAAATTTTCTGACCGCTTTCGGAGGTTGGACCGCTTCTTAAAGGTTGGTCTCATATTAGACAAATATTTCAGGGGGGTTAAAGGTCATATTTTTTCCTTAGGGGAAGGTTGAAAACCTCAACCCCATTTGGCAAATCATGCTTAAAAATCAATTGAATTTAGTTATAAATTTTCAATTATATTATAAATGTATTTTTATGTGTATTCGTGTAATATTTCAGTCATTTTTGTTGCAAATTGAGTCGAAAATGTAATACAAATTACATAACTTTAATGGAATTCTTTGGTAAAGCGATGACAAACATTGGTTTTGTTACTTAAGTTAACAATCAGTTGCTTTACAGCACTTATATTCGCTTTTATTTCAACTCAAGTTTTTTGGGAAATGCTATTTTATCTTTGCGGCAAATATTGTATTTGTGGTAATTGCCACAGGGTATGCGTTATAACCAGTAAAGCAACGGCAGGGTCTTTTTTTAAATAAACCGCTATAAATTTATCTTATCCCAATAATATTTCATAGTTTAATTTTATAAAATGTTTTGATTATTTTAAA
>JAQIYC010000863.1:0-11204 GCA_034699545.1 Porobelba spinosa | reverse complement strand
GAGAGGAGAGAGAGAGAGAGAGTTTGAAAACATTAAGAAAAGCAAACATATCTTTAAACGAATTGCAACTAAATTCCAATCAATAGTAAATCAGCCAAAAGTACATTATATACATAAAGAGCTAATGCCTTCGAATTGAGTTCTAAACAAAAAATGAGTTAAAACTAAAAGAGTTTTCGTTCGCTATAAACAAAATGAGACGAAAGAAAATAAAAAGAAATTCTTAAGTAAAGTCAGTATTTTTTACCGCAATTAGATTAAAGGATTTCTTATCAAACCAAACAATTAAGACATTATTTTGTAATTATTTCTTCTTCTAATCCAACTACTGAATAGAAAAAAAATTAATTCCAATAAACAAATCGTTAAATTAATTAAAATAAAATGCTATAAAAGACCATTGAATACGAAAGTAAATATAATTACACAAAAAACAATGCATTTAGTATTGAATTAATTGCAAATGTAATTTAGACATCGATTACATGATATATCCACACAAATCCGCATTATTTGTTTGGGTTGTATAGTAAATATAAGCACTTTTTCGAAACACAATTGTATGTCTACTCAAATAAATTAGAATCGATGCCATAACGCGTTAAATATTTATTTTCACAATTTTTTTCCTTTTTTTATATCCAAACAAATAAGAAAAAGAATGACTAAAATTCAATTTTATTACTATTGACTTCAATCCGAATAAAGAGATTTAAGCAAAAAATTCAGGAAATAAAACGAAAACATATTCAATAGAAAAAGAAAGTTAGTATTGGTTTTGCATTTCAATAACTTAAATATAGCCAAGACTAGTTTTCGAAATTATAATATATTAAAGTCTTGTCTTAAAATATCGTATTTCACTAATGCATTGACATATTCTTAATCTTATTTCTATAGACAAAATGCATTAAAATATTTTATTTATCAATAATATAAAAATAAAAGCTATATTTGAAAAATACATTTACTCAATAATATAAAAATAATACTCTTGATTAAATAATATATATTTATAGATTTAGTTTAAAACAATATTAAAATTTAAAAAGTAATTGAGTTAATGATTAAGATATTTATGTCGATGTCTGCTAAACACAAATTGAAATCGAAATCGACTGAATTCGACAGCAATTTATTTGATCGAAACCTTATATTCTATAAAAATCAGTTTGAATTTAAAGGAATGGCAGAGAAGGAGAGCCCGAATCAGAACCAGAAACACATTCCACAGCCATCTGTCTTATATGGCTCTCGTGTTTATACGCTTTGGTTTTTTATGTTCGGGAAATATATCGTTATTTAGTTCAGAGCAGAAGCCAATAGTTATAAATCACTATTACTTACATTTCTCGAGTCAAAGGTATTGATACAAAAATCGAAAAAATACTGCTTTCGATATTAAGATATCTATTATTTATGAATACGATTACGCGTTTTGATATCACAATCAATATTTGATTACATATTATATATATTTCGAGAGAGCCTTACCATCAGTGCGTTTGCATGTCTACAACGTAAGCATCGATTAGAATATATGTTAAGATTTGTGCTTGCTCACACGTTTGACCACAAAATTAACCTCAATTTAGCTCAAATTACTTTTGCTTTTTTACATTTATAATAATTTTAACAAAATATTTCTTTTATGGTTTAATTTGTTTAATGAAAATTTGGCTTTCATTCAAATTAAACATTAAACTGAAAAAATGTGATTATAAAGTGAGTGCAATATTGTGTTAATTTTAATGAATGGTATTATGTGTTGAATAAATACACTGTATATCAATTATAAGCCAATTAATTTAAGTGCTTTTTTAAATGTTGAAAACAAACAAATTGCAGTCTTTTGGCTATAATTAATGTATTTTTTTCTTAAATTTTACTCAAACTTATACTAAACTATTTTATGCATTTAAACAGAAAAAATTTAAAATTACAAATTAAAAAAATTACATTTTTTTTACATGGAAAGCTATAATAATTCTTCTAGATTAATTGTTAAAAAAAATTATTCAATTGAATATCATTTTCATATAAAAAAAAATTCCCAATTAATCTTTCGCAAAGTTGACTGATCGGCAATTTATTATTATTACTATTATTTTGTGTTATAAACTCTTAGGTTATAATTATAACTTATAAAATATAACTTCGCCGACGAGAGGGTAAGAGAGAGGTCTCAATAGACATTAATCTTGTTATTCTTAACTAAGTTTTTGAGCGCATTCTACGAATGGTTAGCATTCGAAGGATCGGAATATCAATTGAATGGATTGCGTACCGAACGACGAACGCAATCACTATATTAGAGAATATAGAGAATAGAAATTGATTCGATATAAAGAGTGAAGTTTTTTGTGAAGAGATAAATGGAAAAAAGGTTTGGTTCGGAGGAAAGTAGGAGTTGGGAAGACACGGAGGAGTAGAGATGACACGCAAAAAGATTTATATAATAAATGTTTTTCCAATCGTCTGATTGATGGACAAACCAAATAACTGCCACTTAATTAAACTTTTGGACTTCGAGAGGATAACAATCGGAGATATAATTGATTTATAAAAACTATGAAAGTGTTTGTCGACATTCGAGTGTCGATTCATTGAAATGAATGCAAAAATTTATTTGTCGTTTGTGTGTAATCGGTGTTAACTGTGGGTAAGAATATTGAGAATAATTAATGTCGGAATCGAATCGATGTATCAAATCGTGTGAATGAGAAACACATTTATTAAGCAATGATTTGTTAGGGAAGGCCTGGATGTAAGTGCAACTCATCTATTATATTATCACTGGTAAGCGCAGAGCAGACAATAAGAGCTCAAATAATACTAATTCCGATGTAATCTAAAAACATGAATAATTCGCTTTTTATAAGTTATTCAACGAATGAGAAAAAACAAGAAATGCTTTTGATTTGAATTCATTATCTTTTTTGAGTCGAAAAGCATAAAATGCTGTTTAATATAACGAATACAATAATCATTTTGAGAATAACATTTAATTTAATACCCAAAGCAAAAAAATTATTCTCTAATTTGAATAACAATGAATACTAAATAAGAATTAGATTCTTGTGTTAGCCGTCGAGTGCCTAATATAGACAATAATAATTACGTCGAGAATATCGAAGCAATTCTTTACTTTAATGGCAAAGAATAAAAAATAAGACAAAAATACTATTAAGAAAATCAATGCAAAAAACAGAGAAATTCGTATTAAATTCAATTCCGGAAATTAGTTTAAAAGAATGTTTGCAATTGAATGCAATATAATCTTAAACTCTAATTGATTTTTCAATTGCATTCAGATTTGTAGTGACGATAAAAACAATTTTAATTTTGCATATAAAACAAGAATTTGATTAGACATCAGAACTTTTTTTCTTTGTTTCTGAGCACTAAATAATTTAAATCTAAATTAATGCAAAAATTTCGGATTGAGTCGCGATTTCTCTATCTTTTGCACAGATTAGACGACTTTTGTATTGTTTGATTGCAAACGATATTTAGATATAAAAGGAAAGAGTGAGAGACCAGAAGAGAAGAAAAATAATAGAAAGGAATTTATTCTCTTTTTGAGATGAAGTGGAAAAAATTCTTCGACTCTTAACGAGAATTGAATGCCTTTTTCCACTCTTTTGTCTAATTTAGATATTATAAGATTATCTATTATTTAACTATTCAGACAGCGCTGACTAAACATTTGATTTTGTTAATAATTTTTATATTAAACAAATTCCAAATAAAATCTCATATTTTTTAATTAAAATTTTAAAAATAAATGTATTAAAAAACAAAAGGAATTTAAAGTAAAATTTATTATTTCTTATTTGCGCAACAAATTTTCAATTAACCAAAAATAATAAATTTTTAGCTCTAAAATACCAAACCTTATAATTTAAAACTTTAGATAAACTTTTTTGTGTATAAATTCTATTATTTTGTTTAGTTAGTTTCCAAAAATATCCTCTTCTTCTGTTTAAGCCATTAATAATTAATGATATAAAAAAATTTTTTTTTAATATATACTTTAAATAAAAAAAGAACATAAAATGTATACAAGAGTATGAAAATTTTTTTTAACAACTTTCTATACAGTTGTAAATTGAATTTTTTTAGATAACTTTAGATTCATTTTATTTTGTGATTATTACGATAGAAAAAAAAACAAAAAATCTTTAAACAAATTTAGAAAATCCTTTGTAAACATAGTTTTAAATAAGAAATATAATAAAATACAGACTAACGAACGCAAAGTATTTTCGCAAAACAAGAATGTTGAAATGTTGAAATCTTTAATAGAATTTTTATATTAAGGAATTCAATTGTATCTAAAAAACATTAAACACTATTTTTGCCTCAAAATCACTTAAGGCATTAAATACGTGTATTCTGTACTAAAAGTTTGTTATAAATTCTTAAAAAACTAATTGAAAATAATTTTTCGCTACAAATTACATATAAAAATTTGTTTGTAATAGTATGTAGTAGTATTTTGGAAATATGTGGATCCCTGGCCAAGCGGTTGGATTTCGCATTCAATTAATTGAATATTATAGAAGAGAACGCTTTTATAACTCTGTTCTTAGAGACTACCGGCGCTATACTACCAGTGCAATACTAGTGCAATATCAGTGCAATGCCTATGTAGTTGAAGTAATATACTGGCGCTGAACCGACTGTACTCTAGAATACATAACATTATTAGATTAACCGGAATTGAAGCCTATCTTAAACCTTAAACATTGCGCACAAAAGTCTTATTCATAAAATACAGTTCTTTTGGATATATATTAGAATTGGGCGAAAAATCTCATTTAAGAAGTATAGAGAATAAAAGAGTTTGAGTCGAGAATAATAGCGAGATTTGTGCGAAAATGTGTTGGAATTTTTGTTTGAGTTGAAAGTATGCCAGAACCATTATTCAAACCAATTGTCAATCAGAGCACAACCAGATCTGAGACAACAGTAGATAAATTGCAAATGCAATGCAAGTAAAGCCACTTTTCAAATGTTTTGGCTTTTCTAACATTGCTATACATTGTCGAAGGATTAGACAATACATATACTTAACGTTTAAGAATGTGCTTGCTCTTTATCTACGGCACAGGCACTTCATCATAATTAGTTGTTTTTAGAATAAATATCAATCAATAGTTGTTTGAGAAATACCAGAATATAAATATTTAAGTCTAAAAATTTGTTTTCCCATCAAAAAACTTATCCAAAAAAAATTATCTAATTTTTCTTCTAATAACACAAAACCATATTATAGTCATTTGTTTGCGGAAAGTGTGCTCTTAAGAGATCAAAGAAATAATGTTTTATTGTTTGCTTTTTCACTTTTGCAGCATTTGGGTCAAGATACTTTTTAGAGTACTTCTCACTTACTTCAAAAATACTTCGAAGTTAGGGCTACTCTGAACCGAATTTAATCTAATTTCGATATCTAATTGAAGAAAAATGATTGCATTATTGAAAACAAACTCAACTATAAAGTTCTTCAGACGTGAAATATAAATTATCAAACTTTAAGAATTATATTTTGTTGCAAAAAATGGGTTTAAAAATCTTTTGGTTTATATGATATAAATCATTAATCAAAACAAAGAAAAATTATAAATATAATCATAAATCAATCACTCAATGGAATTGATGGAAAAAATTATTGAAAGCTATTAAATCAAAAATGAGATACATTTTGCAACCATTTAAAAATAAAATTTAAAAATTTTTAACTTGATAACTTGTGTTGGTGGATAACTTTATGACTTTTATGCATTGATGTGGGTATTATTAGAATACAAATAGAAAAGCAAAACAAAAACTTTTTTCAAAATCAATCGCTCAAACACTACATCACAAAGAGAATAAGAAAACACAAAAACAAAGATAAATAATATTATAGAAAATGAGAGTAAGAGAGGGATAGTGTGAGAGTGAAAGAGAATTGGTTGAAAACTGTGAAATTCCCTGACATTCAACAATAGAGTGTATATACAGTGATAGGAGAGGAGAGAGTAATACCAAACAGAGAATTAGGGAATATTGTAGTGTTTGAAAGAAAACAAGAAAAAAGCAAAACTAGAAGTTTGAGCGCATTAGACGATGCGCTCGAAAATTAGTTTTGAAGTTCAGTTCAATTCAGTTCTGTTCGCAGTTCTGCCCAAACATTTCAAAGGCTTTGCTTTTCGTCTTCGATTATATTATTATTATCGTCTGTTTGTGTGTTGAGTATGGCTTCAATTTCAGTGAATGTCAGTACAAATACAGTCAGAAAACTAGATCTCAAATAAAAATCCGCATTATTTGAGTGTTACTTAAAAATACTGTAAAAACCAAAAAATATATATTAGATCTTAGATCGAAGTAAACCAAAGGAATAAATACTACAACTCGTGAATTGGATAACAAAAAATTGTTATAAATTTTAAATGACGTTCGCATTGATCTGGAAATAACTGAGTTATACACCAGTTATGCACCAGTTATATACCAGTGCTCATTGAATTGGCACTACTTTATTGCTATATATTAATATAAATATAAAAAATAATATTCTTATTAATTCTAATCATGTTATAATTTGATTTGCAAAAACTAAAACTACTCTCGACTTAATTAATGCTCATTTGCTTTCATTTCTTTAATATTAGCTTTAGCCACAAATATAAGAATTTTTATTCAAAATTCAAATTAAACATAATTAAGAAAATGTAAACCTAATTGTAATTACGAGTAAAAATGTAATTAAATTTTACTGTTGTATAAAATATTGAAGATAAAATTTAAATATGTTTTTTGAAGTAAATCTAAATAATAAATGTCTTATCGAAAACAGATAAGAAAAGATCAATCAATTGAATGACATTTTAAAGAATTCAAAATATCGATTGTAATCCGAGACATAGTTCTCGTCAATTTTTAGACAATAATTTCAGCCATGATTTTGTATATTCCAAGAATCGCATTATATTTATTGGAAGATATGATAAATTTCTAGCACTTATTGCTCTGATCTCTGAAAATAAGATTTATTTCATTATTATATTTATCCAATTTTTGAATTGAATCCAAAATTTTGCAAAACAACTGAATTGTGTTATAGAAATAGAGCTAAACAAATGAAATATTTATTCAAATACGTATAAATTTATTGCAATTCTATTCAATGTTATCAAGATAGATTTATGATCTGACAGTTACATAATTAAATTGAAACTCAATTCACTTAATCAAACAAATAATTATTTACGACTATATGTGAATAAGTTATCAATAATTATTAATTGGAATATATATGTCGAGAATATGTGCTTTTCGTTAAAATATAAACTAATTTAGGGCTAATTTATTGATAGAATAAATATTATTCAAATGAATGATTAATTTGTGAAGTATTTGTCGAAAATTTGTACTCATTTTTGTATTGATTAAATACGATTGTTATCCTAAAAGTCTCTATTATTTGACTTTATTTTAATTAATTAAAATAATTTATTCAGTTGTCTGAGAAAGAGCACCGGCAGAGCACCGGCAGATACAGTCTGTGCCCAACAAATCAAGCGAAGCATAAATGAAATTTTAATGTTTCGAGTACTTGAAAAATGTCGAAATAAAAGGGGAAATGTCTTTCAAGTAATTAAGCGATGAATAGAATTAATTCGAATTTGAAATTTCGACTCTATTTCGAGACTAAAGACTAAATTATTTAAAGATATAACGAATAAAAAGTGAACTAAAGAGGAGAAAAACTTTTGGAAAAATAGAATTTAATGATTTAGTGAATCTAATTGCTTAACACTTTTAAACTGATATCTCAATCAATAAATGAGTGAATAATGCAATCAATTTGTTTGAGAAACTGTTCTATTCTTATGATTAAAAAACTTTTTTAGATATAATAATAAAACACATTATGAATATCAGACCCATATTTCAAAGTTTTTTCTTGTTTTTAATAAAGACTAGTCTTTATATTCCGAACAAATATTTTAAGTATTTTTGACTTTTAGCTAAAATTTTTCTCATAATTTATACCTTTTTTAAGGATTAATAAGATATACAAAAGTTGTATAAAATGCAATCACATATAGAAAAGTTAATTTATGTGACACTCGATCCCACGGGTTATCTAATGAAACAAAGTTTCCATACATTGCCACACATTTTCAGATCTGATACGAGACTACCATTCAGTGCAATATTGAAGATCAGAATTCGTATACAAATAATGCATTGAAAGCTAAAGGTTTTAATAAAAATAATAATAAGTTCGAGTCGATTACGACTGCATGCATTAAAAAGGCTAATTTTTGTTCAAGACAAAATCTTCATTTTAAAATATAAGTGCTTATCATTTATGAAAGTTATTATTTTTATGCAAATTAGCGATTACTCCATTAAAATAGCAATTCTATGTTCGGAATTGAAAAAACAATAAAATTGTTATTCAAACAAATTAGCGAATCGTTTGCTCATCTAATTTAAAATATCAATTTTGTCTGTCATTCGCATTCGTAATCATAATAACAAAGTTTATGATAAGAGACAAAATTGCAAAATATATACATTTATTGTTTTTAAGGGAATTGAAATGTTTTGCAAAATTAGCTAAATTTTGCAAATGATAAATGTTGAAATAATTTAAAAATCTCTCGTTTGGTATTATTTCACCCGAACTCTGATATTAAATTAGAAGAAAAGGAAATAAAAATAAATTTCAAAATTTGAAAAATACATATTAATAATATAATATCAAAACTTTAAGGAAGAAAAAATTCCGTTCACATCACAGGTATATAAATAAAAATAAATGTATTTTTTGTGATGTCAGAGCACATCCAAAATGCGAATATCACTTATGGAGAGAAAGTTTGAAAAAAAAATTCTTTTTTAGTTCATCTCTATATTTCATAACATTAATGATACGAAAAATATTTTTGCTATGAATTGAAAAAATCGCATTTATTTTTGTTGCTTTAAGTTAAGAATAAACTCATGTTTTTAGCATTTTTCCCACTCTTTCTATATATATTAGAAGAAATATTTTAATTCAATTTCAAACCAAAAATTTCTTTGAGAACTCTATTTACGAAAGTTTATGAAAATTCCTCTTTATTTGAAATGTATGAAAAATAAGCTCAAAATTCTCTAAAAATATACATAATTTATCAAAATCTTAAAAATATTTAATAATGAAAAAAGAGATTAAAATTGTTATTTTAAAAATGTAAAAATTATATATTTAATAAAATTAAAAATTTCATACCGATTATCCATTCGGCATAAGATTTTGGGTCAAAAATTATAATTAATATCCAAAATGTTAGGAATGAATGCATTAGATAAATGATGTTTAATAGAAAAAGATTGATAAGACTTTCAATTCTCGAGACAATCATTTCAATTGTGTTTAATATATATTTATACTTATATATAAAGTTATATACATAGATAGAAATTTATAGCTAGAGATATATAAATTTATTTTTGGTGCCAAACACTTAATCACATCATGTAATCAGAGATATATTTGCGATGAGTCGCGAAACACACGTAAGAGTCGTATAGAGAGACACAACCACTTGAGATGTGCGATCATCGCATGGCCTACACATAGAAACACAAATATAATATTTGGGAGTATTAGCAGACAATGACTGCACTAACAGATGCGTGAATTACACAACAATAATAGTTTTGCTATGAATTGCATCAGTTATTGTGTGTCGACTCATATCTCGGGTTTAATACATGCGATGAATGGATCGGTTGACGAATCGAAGCAATTGGTGTACGAGTGCTGAAGGGCTGACAGAAGTGACTGCTTTTTGTCTTTGATATGCATTATATAAGTCAAGACATTGTTTGGCAGAAAAAAACAAATATATTATATATTATATCCTATATTCTCACACTTTGTGACAACACATCCAAAACCAAACACTTTGTGAGTATTTAAGCAGATCTCTGAACACAAGAAGTTTAATAGTGAACACGATTTCTGCTGACAATCAATGACTAGTGTATTGGCTTTTGTTGCACATATAGCTCAGCACCAGCAGTGGCACAGACATCAGATTTGTGCGATGAGGCCAATGAGTGCCGAAAGAGACGCAGAGCGCACAACCGCCGGCTCACAGACCACATCCATTAGACGTGTTTTTGCAATCTATTGACGAACTCTAACACCAAATGATTCAAAAAAGAGACAAAAATTCCTTCAAAACGATTCTCAGCTTTTATTGAAACGCTCGAAGCGCTCGAACCGACAGAATCAGTGGCAGAGAATCGGAGAATCACTGAATCAGTGCTTCAAATATTCACTACTTATTCACAATTTTATTATTCGTATGAATTTTTAACTCAGATTTTTGTAAAACAAATGCTCGTTATATGAAAATAATGCCTAAAATAAAGGCAAACAAAGTCTGTTCGCATATTATACGAGGATTTGCACCACAAGTACTCAGATTTGTTATGGGATTAAAATATATGATTTTGTTTCCAAATATACACTAAAACATCAATTAATTAGCGAAACAAATATGAAACGGAATTATTGTATAGTATGTTAAGCCTTATTTGCTTTGTTTAATAATTTTATTTTTAAATCCCTGGATATTGTCTCTAAAATAGTATAAATTCTGATTATATTTATGAAGTCTATCGATGCGATTCTTGTTTTTATTTTTATTTTTAAAGCAAAAAGTATTACAATTCAAATATATTCACATCAATTCAAACCTTTAGGAAAAAATGAATATATTTTTCTTACTTTTTATATTTTTTGTAGTTATTGTCATTTTGTATAAAAGTAAAGTTGTATTAATGGCTTAAAAAAGAAGTAAAAAAATTTTGTATAAAAAGTTAGAGAACATAAAGTCCACAATTTATTTCAATATAATTTTGTTTTTGTGCAAAATATTTGGTTTTAACGTAATTTTGATATTTTCTACAATTCTATCTTATTTTAAAAAACAATAAAAAATATCTTAAAAACAAGAATTTTAACACAAAATGCAAATTTAAATTATTATTTGTTGAGCTAGAATATTTTTGAAACATAACAACTGGGAATAAATATAAAAATTATAACTTTAAATAAAGGAATAACAGTAATAATTAAATAATTGCATTAAAGGTTTTTATGTAAATTAATTTTTTTAAGAATATAAAATCAAATATAAAACTTT
>JAQIYC010000862.1:0-11209 GCA_034699545.1 Porobelba spinosa | reverse complement strand
TTGATTGAACCGCTATTGAGGTATTGGCAGAACTGCAGAACTCAATGACTGAACGCTTTACTCCGAAAATATAGACTTATATCGAAGTAATAATTGGAAATCATATTACACTCTCATTGTTAGTATTGTTTTTCATTCCAATCAATCAATTCGATGCCAATTATGTAATTTGATTACGAGATAATCAAATTGAGTTCATTTCAAAATTTGTTTATCATATCGAGAACTTCACTAATGACTTATCAAATAATATCAAAATTCTTTATTTTTGTTTTGACTCAAATTAACAAATTGTTATTTAGTGATCAATACATGTTTGTAATGATCCGAAACTTTTCTATACATTTCTCGACAATAATTAAACAAAAATGGTTTGCATTTATTGATTGAATGAATTCAATGCCGTTTCCATCGTTTCGATGAAATTAATTCTTTATTATTATTAAGACTAACGAAGAAAATACATTTGAGCGCAGAATAAATGATTTGTTTAATATCAAAAAGTTTATATTCTTTTCGATAGTTCACAGAATTTCAATTTAATCATTAGTTTGTTATTCAGCACTCAATGAGAGCTCAGTTTAAAACTGATGAGAAAAACAACTTTTAGACCGATATTAGAAATATTGATTCGAAACAACACTTAATAGAAATCGGATAACAGAGAGGATTAGGTTATTAAGTGATTTATCGAAAGCTTTATTGCATTCGCTTTGATATCAAAGTTGTGATAATTTTCAATAAAATCAGATCCGAATCGAGTTTTTCGTAATTTCAACTAAAATTAATTATCGATAAAATCAAAAATATTGTATTAAAAGCAATCGATGGCATCTCAACCGAACTCTCTGTCTCACCCCTACCCCCACTCCTGTGTGCAATTCCCACCCCAACCCTACATAGCACCTGGACTTAGCTATCCGGACAACACGAAATTCTTGGGAGTGTTCACAGCTTCGCATTTCAGTATTTGTTTATTGGTATCGGGATTCGGCCTAATAGTGACGGGTCTGCTGGGAGTGGTGACCCGGGCGTCACTCGACCAAAACGCCTTTCATGCCGTGGGTATAGCTCTCATCTGTTTCGGGTCAGTCCTCATCGCAATCGCAATCTCTATATTCGTATTTGCAATCCGTTGGGGAAGAAAACGAGTGAATGTGTTGTCGCGGCCGAACCCAACCACTTGTCGGGATATTCCGGTTTCACATTTGCCGATCGGCTATTCATTGCCAGTGTTCGCGAACTCGAACTTCAGTCAAAATAACAATAATTTCGATAATTTACAAAATGGTTCGAATTGTCCGAATTTGATCGCTTCGATTGGAAACCAAACCTTTTATCCAATACCAGTGCTGTCAGTGCCGAACAATGGCGTAACAGATCCGCACCAATTCGTTGTCGTTCGGCCGTCAGCGCCACCACAATCAGCCGGTTCTGCCAATTAGTGGCAAAACTTTATTCTCAATTCCTCTCTATTTGTCGACATTTTCGAGTATTGATGACTGAGTTTTGAAATAATTATTGGCATTTCTGTTACGAAATGGGGTTTAGATAACCGCTATAGAGATTATCGATATATTGCTAAACAAACAATACAAGTGTTATATACAGTATATATCGTTTGAAAACTTATTTCAAACTGATATTAAACCAGAAATCTGAGCGAATTTGTGTCGCTTTTGCCGAACTCGCGATAACTATAAGAATTGAATTACTATTTCTAGCGATTGATCTTCAGTTTAAATAACCAAAAAGGTGTGAAATGTGTGTCTGAAGGCATAGGGATGTCAGTGGCGAGAGTGAGCCAAACCTGTTGGTATGTCATAATATCGACACTGGCTGTAGTGTGCCTGGTCAACTTAATTTTGGCGCTATATGTAACCCTCGGATATTGCGACAAATTTATAGTGAAGTGCAATGAAAGTGAAATAACGAATAATCCGATCTATTGGACGAACGCAGCCGTCGCTATCATTACATTTTTGGTTTTGGTTTTTGTCTTATATTACGTTTTGAAAGTCAGAAAAATATGGGAATTGGAAGCAATCAAACAGAAAGAGAGGTTCGAAATGAGAAAACAAAAAAGGAGTCAACAGAGAAGTGCTGGAAATGGCAGAACTGGTGCAACAAATTCGTTGGAAAACATCATTCAAAACGATTCATCCAATTGTTGATTGTTTGCCGTATTTGGAGACGACTTTCGTTTTTGTTTCATAAACTAAATGCAAAACTATTTTATTGTTTTTCCATCGCTTCAACTAATTGTAAAAATATGTTACAAAAGATATAATTTTATTAGACTTTCAGTTTAGTTCTTATCTCTTATTCGACACACATTTCTAATACTAAATAAGTTTTGTTTCGAATTGAGATGAAGTGTTTCCTAAAGTCTGTGATATTATTAATATTAATATAATTTATTAAAGAATTAAAATATTTTTTCAATAAACTTTAGATTAAATATACTTTTTCTTAATTTATTTAAATTCATAGTCTTTCCACATCCTATAAAACAAGTGAGTAATGCCTGCAATACCTGTTGTCGTCTTTCATCTCCATTTCCTGTCGAACCTTTCCATTTGAATACAATTATAATTAATTCGCTTTTAATTACAATAAGTAATGAGTCATTACTTGTTCTAATCTTGGAATCAAATATAAAAAGAGACAAAATGTAGACATTTATTGCAGATTCACTCAAAAGCGGCTATTAATGCATTTTGCATCGCCTTGTTTATTTTTATTGATTTATAAATCTAGAAAGTACAAGTATAAAATTATGAACAATCGAGATAAACGCTATGCATTGGCCATTCTAAGTGAGCTTGTTTATTTGGATAAATAAAAAGTCGTTATATAGTAATTGATAATTATTTTTATTTAAAAATATTTTACATTTAACCTAAATTATAATATGTGCTCAACTCATATATTCTTAAGTTTTAGCATTTAATCGATTAAAGGCACAAAATTCAACACTTGTTTATACCTCAATCGCCAATTGAAGTACAAATTTTAGAATTTATTAATTTTAAATTAAAAACTTGTGATAAGATTAGGTGCGAAATAACAGCTAAGAGTTGGCGCTTAAACTATATAAAAGCAAAAGTAGTTATAAATCAATAGTTCACTTAATCATTAAAAATCAACTTTAAAAACGGATCAATAGATCGATCAAAACGGCAATCAATTGTATAATAATTTCATTAACAAAAATGTTTGCCTAATAGTAATAATGAGTAAAATTTGATAACATTTTCTCAATCCTATATCTTATCGAATTAAAAGAGAATAATAATTACAATTAATAGGAATAATGATTAATAAAGAATAATATTATTAATAATAGCAATTAAGGCAACAATTTGTTTCTTTATATATAATATATATTTATATATAATACACATAAGAATTGTATATTTAAAATGAATTCAATGTTTATCATCTCCAGTCAAATGTGTCAATCAATTAATTAATTAATTAATTAATCGGTTTTATCGATCGATTTTCGCACAAAAATTATGATTAGTTTTTGTATTCAATACATTATATCAAAATCGAATTGGAAGGAAATCCTAACTATTATTCAAATTCACATTAAAATAATATTTACAATTAAGTCAATCGTAATACTGATGCAAAATTAAATTATTTTCAATTTGTTTCTATTTATACGATATATAAAATAAAAATACTTTTCTTCCGGATTACGCATTCATTCTAACCATTAAAAAGATTTTTAAATTAAATAAATTGATATTTTGAGAGAATAAAGATTTAAAATACAATAACTATAACTTTACAATAGATTATTGCATTCGGTATTGCACTGGAAATATGCACTTCATGTCTACGAATGACGGCTAAGGAAAGGTTTAACTAATTGTTGGTATTCTTATGGCACTAAACCCTACGAACTATAAATTCTAACCAAAAGTTTGTATATTTCGCATCAATATTACGAAATGTGAATCAATTTTATCGTATAATTCATTTCTGATATTTACAAAACTATAATAGATATTAAATAATAGCTTTTTGTGACCTTTTGTTTTCAATTCATTTATTGGTTATCAAAAATATATAAAATACTCTCACTTTCGTCTCAACCAATTCTGGAGTAAATTCGATAAAATTCGATGATTTGGCTCTAAATAAGTCATCATTTAATGACTCTCTCATAGACTGAATGTCAATCAAAGAGCGATTCGAAGAAATGATTGCGATTTGCAATTCAAATGTGATTTTGTGTTCAATTGATTCGAAGAGCGATCGGTTTGATGTGAAGGTATAGGTGTTTAGGTGTTTAGGTGTTGCCAAAGATTGGCACTTAATTGTAGAGTTGCGATACATCTAAACGAAATCACATTCAATATTAGCCAATATTAGCTGCAATTTGTTATTGGATTTGGATTTGTGTTAATTTAAAACTTTTAATTTAGACGCATATTATGGACGGCATTGAAAGACAAATGCGTTTAGAGTTTGTCGAAAGTCTATTAGAGTTGTACTTAAGATAGAGTCGTAAAGAATGGCAACAATAATACAAACACAACGAAACAACTGGTGATAACTTCAAACTGTTCTCCAATTAGAGTACATCTTATTATGAATTAAACACAAAACAACGTCTACTAAGAGGATGGCGTCGACCCGTTCTGGAGCTGATGGATGGGTTGCAGACAAGAGCCGGTCTGCGAGTTAGTCAACAGATTGATTGGCCCTCTGTTCCCAACCCCTTGTGACTGAAGATTGGCTGAACTCGAGTTCATGTTGTGGTTAGCGTTTCGAAGCACTGAATACACGTTTTCGACTTGACTCAGCTTTTCGAAGAACGGTATCAAATCACTCAACTCTGTGTCTGTCATGTCGTCGAACCACGAGGCGACCGGCACCTGAACATCAGCGCAGTTAGTACTTGTCTTCCATTTGGTTATAGCATTCATTATAGTTATAAGACTCACAGCATTGTCCGGATGGAAGATATAGGAAGCGGGAGAGTTGTCGACAATTATAACTTTATTCAAATCCCTTCCGAGTCGACCCAAATCCTAAACCAAAGCCAATAATCGAATTAACGATTAAATATCGACTAAACGGAACTGAAATCCTAACAAACCTTAACGTAATTTCCTCTATAGAAAACACACGATTCCCTGAATAGTCGCGCTCTGAAAACTCCCCACTTGTCCAAGAGGTCGGCGACTGGATCTGCGTACTGGACGGGCGGCACAACATAATTAGTTACATTTAAAGATAGTATACTTCGATAAAAGTGGTATACTTTGGCCAAACTCGCGGTAAATAAGACACATTCGTACAGCTCTCCCATCTTCTGCAAGAACTCGTCGACATAAGGCCTTTTGAGGACATATACCTGATGTATAGTGCCGTCGATCTCCACCGGCACTATGAAATCGGCGTTATTTATGGGCTGTTTAATGCAAATCAATCGTTAATTAAATGAAATTAAAGCCGAAGTGAAGACAAACTCACTTTGAATGAGCTGTGGACTAAAGTCTCGTCCAAATCGATTACTAAACAGTTTTTATGCGAGTCTTGACTTTTAATGTTAGGCAACAAATACTTTCCCTGTGACTGAACAACACATTAAGTTAGGTTAGGTTAGATCAGTTAGATCAGTTAGATCAGTTAGATCAAGCACAAATTCGGATTAATTCAATTTCGGGATAAATAAACAAAAGTTTAAAATAACTAAATTATAGAATCGGAGCTCTTCCGACTGACACGAGTTGAAAGAACTCATCGAAAGTTATGTTTATAGAACTGAATGATGAATATGAGTAATATGAGGAATACCTTCGGAAAGTACTGTCCATTTTCCTCTGAGTGTAATGAGTTGTTCTGATTATAGTTGGGCCGAAAACAACACAAAAGTGTATTCAATATACTCTTATGTCTCGGCTTTTTGATTATTCTGAAGGCTATAAATCGGAATAAAAATTAAACAAAACTTTTATTAACCAATTGTTCGACAATTTTGTGTAAAACAGTTATTCAGATAAGGATTATAGAAGAGTATAATAAATATATTCTCGATTAGAATTTTGTTAAATACAGTATTTAATGTAAAAATGATAAAAATAAATATATGTATTCATAAAAACTAATTATTATCTCTAAATATAATATAATTATCTGTTTTAGAAAAATATTGGAATAATATCAGTCATAAGACAAAAAAATATTTGCGATTAAAGGATATTTTGATCAGAAAATGATCAAAATTGCAATAATTGAATCAATTATTACTAATTAGCAGTAATTTAATATTAATTAATTCAATATTATATTTGAGTAATTTGTAGTCAATTAACAGTTTCAATGAGACCTATGTCTCCCTTAGCGGTCAGACTCTTCTAATTATTAATTTACTTAAATCTAAATTTAAGCCGACTTTGAGACCAGTCATCACTCAATTCTATTGTAAATTAACTTTATTTCAAATTACTTTTTCCTTTGTTTTCATCAAATATTAAATTTAATTATTTTTTCTACACTTTAATTGACACATAAAACAGATATTACTTAATAACTAATGAAATCTATTTAACATATGATTGGAAAAACCGAATAATAATTAACATTTTTATAGAAAGCAATAAACAATAAATATTTGACTAAACAATTAAAGCAGTATTTGATGACAAATATAATATAGAATTTTAAAAATTTTCATTTTATTATGGATTCAGAATTAATACCAACTTTTGAGAAGTGAAAACATTTAGTGATTGAAAACACTGTTGTCTAGACTTTTGAAGGATTTAATGCAAAAATAATTTATTAAAAAACAAATTTAAATATATATAACAAACACTGATTTAAATGAATAAATAATAATAATTTAGAAAAAGTTCGCTTCAAATGTCGATTAAATAAACAGATAATCCGTTTCTAAGAAAACAAATATTGAAAGCGATTTGTTTTGGTGTTAATTGACTTCAAAACTCATTTTCACAACAAATCCAATCAATTAATTGGTTTGTCTTAAGTGAGAGATTAGTGGAAAGAATGGCTTAATTGGAAAATATCGGTAATTGTGAGCAATGGCTGGAAGTGTTGGAAATGTATAGCAATTGAGAGTCAGTGGAGAATAACTCCATTTTGAGTGAAAGCATTGAATGGTTTGAATGGTTTGAATGGTTTGAATGGTTTGTATGGATTGCATGGATCGCAACAATCGCTGCATTACTGACCTGTTTCTGAATCTGGTCTGTAGTCAGGAATGCCTTCCTCTTTGCTCTCGTCTCTGTTCGCCTGAGTTATTATGGACTGCGAGTCCATCGATAGACAGTTATGCGGACTGTGTTGGCAGACCGTAGAGCCCGACAGTGGCCTCAGATGTGCCACTTGTGCCACTCCGACAGATAAACACCATTTAATGAACACATCTAATGTTGACTTCAATGCGTATGTTTGCACTCAAGCACTCAAACCAATGCATACACTAATGCATAGACACCACAACTCTAGTCAATACAGTAACAGATTATACGTATAATTCGCTCAACGCTTCAGCCATTAGTCAACACAACTCTCAGCTAATAATTACGTCATTCCTAACCCACACTCTCTCTCCTCAGATGGCATTCAATAGTCAACACAAGGATTAGTGGGAATTCAAACAGTTTTACGTAATTAATGTAAACATTTACGCCGTTTCGCAATTTGTTTGTTGAATGGCCTCAATATTACAATAGCACAGCCTATAGTGTCGCTCCCTTTCAAAGCTTTACACAATATACATAACTTTTAGACTAAAAGTTTTAACATACCTGTGCTCTCAGACTATTGAAGTTCAAAACATTTAAATTAAATGATACGAAAGATTGGAATTAATTGGAAAATCATTTATCGATTTATTTATTTCTCAAACTTTTCTAATTTAAGACATAATTAAAAAAGAACTTAAAGTAAATTAAAGTAAATTTAATAAATTCTACAAAACTTGACTCGAATTAAATTTGTGGTAAACTGAGGAGCGTGTGCTGCCCGGATGGCAAATAGGCGACATTCCGGGATCGGGATAACTGAAGGGCAATGTCTTCCGCCGCCTCCAACCGCCTCAGCTCTACCAGAGCCTCTCCGGCGTCGCCGAACGCTTTGGCGAGAAGAGTGGCCGCCTGTGCGTCGCCCTCTGCGCTAATAACGGCCGCCTTCTTGTGCTGTTCGGCCTTCTCGACCAAAAAGCGCGCCCTTTCGGCCTCCTGTTGGGCCACTTGCTTGAGCTCTACCGCTGCTGTGAATTCTTTGCCGAAAGTCAAATGAGTCTATAATTCAATTCATTATTCGTTCGTTAATTCAATTCATTAAAAGCCAATTGATATGACATACGAGTGATATGTCGTCTAAGATCAGACCGAACTGACTGCCCCTTTCCGTCAACTCTTCGCTCACTTTCTGCGACACTAACTCTCTTTGGGTGATGAGCTCTCCCGCATCGAACTGCGCCTTAAGTGCGACTAAGGGTTAGCTTTTGAAATAACGAGACATCGAATCAATACAAACCACAACTGCTTTAAGTATTTCGTTGGTAATCGACGGCAAAACCCTTTCGTCGTAGTCTTCGCCTAAACTCGTGTAGAGTTTCGGCAATTCCTTAGGAATCGGACGAAACAGTATTCTCAGAGTTATGTTCACATTCTGCAGATCTATAGACAATCCAATCGGTAATCATTTGCTAGAATCTGTTCAAACAAACACTAATCCAAAGGCGATATACCTTTACTGCCGGTAATAACCGGCACATTGCGGGGTCGGGACCTGATGTCATATATGATGGCCCTTTGCACCCATGGAATCAAAAAGTGTGTCCCCTCTCCGATCACATATGGCTTAACTCCAGTGAATCGGTCAAAGATGACAGCTCTGGAGCCGCCGTCCACTGCAGACACAACAATGCATTCAATGGATTGCGAATTACAAGACATGGCATTACATCATACCGTTGTATAGCGATGTGTTCACTACCGACGCACCGATGGCCAGACCTACTCCTAGTTTTCCGATTGTGTTCAACAATTGCGCCGCCATTTTGGTTATAACTCAATTGAATTGACTGTAAATGCAATTAAAGCCGATTATTGAATCATTAAATACAGTCAACACAAAGACATGTGATTCGCGTATTTGCTCGAAATGATGAGAGATGTCGACACTTGGGGTCAATTTGTTTAATTTAAATCAAAATTTCATTCATATAATACGTTTAATATTAAGCCAAACATTTAAGACTCAATAAATTGATTAATGCTTTTGTGTATTATTTTCTGTATTTTTCTCTCTTTAAATAAGTCGTATTAAATGAATAGCACTGTATGAGAGGTCACGTGTATTGGTCTTTCATTTCCTTTTCTGCTCTAACCATACAATCAAAGGTAAGAATTGTTTTATTTAATTGATTTAAACCTAATTTTAATTGATTTTTGCCTAAAAATGGGCCAAATCTTAGAAATTGAATATAAATAATAAATTGATATGAATTGCAAACTGTATTGCATTGTAATTAACGGCTTATATCTCTTAAACGCCAAACACGTGTCGAAACAGTTTTGAATTTCATTAAAATCTTTGATTTACTTCTTCAGCCAATCGTTTGTCGGCGAAAATGAAGACAATTTTGGCGAATCAGATCGTGAAGATTCCCGACGGAGGTATGGCTTCAACGATATACTGGATTCGATTTGAACTTTAATTGATTTTGTGTTGACTTTCAGTCAGTATTAGTGTTAAGAACCGAACGGTTCGCGTTCGAGGCCCGAGAGGTCTGTTGGTCCGCAAATTCAGCGCTCAGTTGGATATGGAGTTAATCGGTAAACACAGACTTCGGGTCCAGAAGTGGTTCGGAAACCGCAAAGAGTTGGCGACCGTTCGGACCATCTGTTCGCACATCGAGAATATGATAGTCGGAGTGACTAAAGGATATCAATATAAGATGAGAACAGTTTACGCGCACTTCCCCATCAATGTGACCACATCTCAGGCCAACTCAGTCGTCGAGATCCGCAACTTCTTGGGCGAGAAGTACATCCGAAGAGTGGAGATGCAGTCGGGAGTGACGTGTGTGAATAGCACCGCTCAGAAGGATGAGCTCATCCTCGAAGGCAATGACATCGAAGCCGTGTCGCGATCGGCGGCTCTCATACACCAGTCGACTCTCGTTAAGAACAAAGACATTCGAAAGTTTTTGGACGGAATATACGTCTCGGAGAAGACAAACATTGTTCAGACGCAGTGATCGGCTCATGACTCATGAGTTGACTTTAATTGAAGTTTAAATTAATTACAATTTAATTGAATTTTTAAAAAATATAGAAATGATTGTAAGCTTTCAATAAAACCGAAAGTTTTTCTAAAAATGAATGAATTTATGTATAAATTATTTTTTGGCAAAATTAGTGTCCATTGAGTTGTAATTGCGTTGAGATCTGAACCGCTTTTGTTTGATTCTGTCCTCTAAAGAGTCCGAATCTGCGGCCGATTTAAGCAATGGTTTGATAAATGTCGCGCATTTTGCCGAAGAGTTGACTCGAATCTCTTCCCTCTCCTCGTCTTCATACGACTTGACATTACTCTTTCGCTGGCATTCCCTCCAAAACGCGTTTTCTATCATCTCTTTCCTCTTCTTCTCGAGTTCTTCTTCAGAAACTTTTGACCGAATTTTCGTATCATTCGTTGGTTTCGATTGTTTGGAGAAGTTGTGTCGTTCGTCCGATCGGTTCTCATGTCTTCTACTTCTCTCGTCTTTGTCTTCTGATGCCAACACAGATCTAGACTTCTGGTCAGACCTCC
This sequence comes from Porobelba spinosa, assembly GCA_034699545.1. Taxonomy (NCBI): domain Eukaryota; kingdom Metazoa; phylum Arthropoda; class Arachnida; order Sarcoptiformes; family Damaeidae; genus Porobelba; species Porobelba spinosa. Next base: position 394 of record JAQIYC010000862.1, on the reverse strand, counting down.
TGTCAAAACCAGTTTTGTTGCGATTCCGGTCTTTGTCTCGAATTGATTCATAACTCTTGCGTTCGTCTGAATGCCGACCACTTCTGTGATAACTCTTCTCGTCCTCCCTATCCCTTCGATGGCTACTGCGATGAGACCTTTGGTCTGAACTATCGCTTTCACTATCGCTTTGTTTGTATTTCTTCTTCTTTTTCCGACTCTTCTGACTCTTCTGTTTGTCTTCCGTAAGAGTCGATTCCAAAATTGATTTCAATTTCTTAAGTTTCAACGGATTGTCTAAAAGTCTTCGTCTCTGTTCGCGCTGTTTGACCCGAATCTCATACAACGGATCTTCTCTTAGTTTTGTCGCCAAATCTATAGTAACGGTCGAACTGTTGATCGGCTTTTGGTTCGA
>JAQIYC010000861.1:0-11209 GCA_034699545.1 Porobelba spinosa | reverse complement strand
TCTCTCTCTCTCTCTCTCTCTCTCTCTCCTTGCTCCCTCCCTCCCTCCCTCTCTCCCTTTCTACTTACTGATCATTTAAAGATAAAATTGTTTTTAATGAATATTAATAATAATCTAATTTTACTTTTATTCAGTTTTCACTTTCACTCCTGTCGTACAGATTTTGAACGAATAGTTTTGAATTAATACTTTGACCCCATTCTGAGCGAAACCTCGTTTGAAATATACTTTCCCTAACTTTGACAATGGATTTCAATGCAAACTATTTTTTATTTGTAGAATATATATAATAATAATTATTATTATTATATAAATAATAATAAAAACTTAGTTTCAGAAAAAATAGACCGTAAATAGAAATAGAAATAGATTTTTGATTTTTAGATTTATGTTTTTTCAATTTATTTTTACTTTTGCTATTATTTGATTAAAATTTTTATTATATAATTCGCTTATTTTGTCATTCGATATAATAGAGCGATATTATACGCAAACCTGATATTGAATTTGAATTATAAATTGATGTCATTTATAGAAAAAAGAGATTAAAATTAAATTCTATTTTTCAAATAAAATTGAATTTTATTTTAAATAGAACTTAAAGTATTATTTCGAAAATTGTTTAATAATTAAATTAATAATAATTAAATAAAATAATAATAATTATTATTATATAATTGTACTATTGCTCAACTTTTGTTCAATATTTCAATTTTTAGAGTAAACTTAATTAAGCGAAACAAAAACAGAATCTTTTTTTTAAATAAATTATTACTGAATCTATAGAAATGAAAATTGTATTCTATTATAGAAATATTGATGAGTTAATGCGGTCTTAAATTATTGAGAATAATCAGTCTTATAATTAAGAGATTAGGATAAGACTTATCATTAAAGCCTTAAACTGAATGACAGAATGGCTTCAAATATTAGCATTGAATGATTGCGACGAAAAGTTGGCTCGAAATGCATTTTTACATATTGTAAAGCAATAGAAAATTCATAAATCATTCGGTCGTTTAATCTATACAAGAGAATTGCAGTCAAATAAAACATAACTAAATTTAATGTTTATTTATCTCATGTCTGATATGTTAAGCATATGATCATTCAATCGCTGAATAATTTCAGCAAAACTTTTAATTCAAAATTATAGCTCAATTTTTAGATAATTGAATGCATTTATGAATTTATTTATATAAAAATTGTGTTCTTTGAAAATTAAACTATATTTAAGTTAGAATTGCATTCAATCTTCAAATGCAGACTAATTGTCGCTATTATTGATTCAATTTCTTTAAATATGTTTGAAATGTTTGCTAAAATATAATAATAATTACAATATTGTGTTCAGAAAATTAGTGATCAATAGTGATAATGGCTAGGTTTGACGAAAAGGACCTTGATTATGACTGTAAATAACAACTGTTAAAAGCAAATGCATTGAATTCAGGCAAAACATGCCTTCAATTCAATTAAGGGTTTTCTACATATTCTCAACTTTTATTATTCCTTAGAAATTATCATTAGTTCTTTGATTGTCGCTATCATGAGATTCTTAAAACTTAAATAAAATGCATTAAAACTACATTTATGTCGAATAAGAATTTGCAAACAAACTTGAAATAAGTCGAAAGTTTTTATCGACAAATCTGTTTACTATCGATACAAATCGCTTTAATTGGAGCTTAAAAAGTGTTTTTGTCTAAATTGTATTTAAACTTAAAGAATATTCTTGTTTTACATTTTACATAATTAGCTTTTAGGAAAGGAAAGAGTTTTTATCAAATGTGAAAATTATAACTTTTAATGATTCGTATAATAAAAGAGAAAATTGAAAAAATGCCGCTTTAGTCACATTGGGTCGCAATTGAGACTTTTGAGGAATTCCAGATTTATCTGAAATATCGAGTAATTAAATCAAATCGAAATGAGTGTAAAACTTAAATTAGGAATAAATTTGATATTTCCTAAACGAGATTAATTTCCTTTAAAAAAAACTGCAAATTTATAAATATTCAAAATATGTTTCATACTTTTCACTTTGAAAAACTTATCCAGTTGAGAATTTATTTTGATTTAATAAGAACAAAGTCTAGTTATGACAAAAGCATTTAAGAATAAAGTCTTTTGTTTTTTAATTTGAAAAACAGTTTTATTAAACATATAATATAGTTATAAATTGTGTACAAAATTTATCGCACGATAAGTAGGTTAGTTAGCAATTATCTGAATTATAAAAAATACTTTTAAGTGTCGAATGTTTGGGTTTTGAAAAGAGAAGGAGAACTGAATACTTTGAATGTTGTCCTGAACTTGATTTTCACAGAACAGCGCTTTTTATCATCAAATTATTCGTTTCCATAATTATTATACAAAACAGTTCTCAGATTTGTCTGAATCGCCGAATTGGAGAAAATAAAGAGAAACCCAATTAGTCCTCAAACCACTCGCCAGTCTATACGTTATGACTCAGTCTTGACTTTTTGGTCACTTTATCGTTAATATAGTCCACAGAATCAAAATCTTTAAACAGAATTTCAATACTTATCTCATTATTAGATTAGTGATCGAAGTTATGCTAAATTTTAAAAATATATTCAGTATTTATCTAAAAATAGTCTTCCAATGACTAACTCGACAACAATTGCAAACAAAATGTTGTTTATTCCAGAAATGCGAACCTTTTCCTAAAGTCATTGGAGAGATGTTATACTTGTTGTATACCTGTTGTGCAATCGTAGGCTTTAGTTGTTGTTATGGCCTCAGAATGCAGTAAAGAGTAGTAAAAAGTGATTTGTATTCAAGAAGAGTGAAAAAGAGCGAAAAAGTCATATTTAAATTCAAAACAACAATTTATTTTATTTATTTTTTTCAAAATAATAATAACTTTTGAGAACAATTTGTTTTACAAATATAATGATTTAAGAATGAGTTTTAGATCCATAACATAACTCGTTTGAACTGTAATTAAACTCAATTAGCATTTGATTATAGCACCAAAAATCGCGTCTTTTTTATTCAAATGTAAAATAAATTATTTTGGTTTTGATGAATAGAGAAGAGACCCTTAAAAGTAATTGGTTTTAGACTTAAATTAAAATATTTATTTATAAAAAACAGCATTTTTTGTTTAAAAGTTGGAAAACAAAACAAGATTTGATTGAAAATTACTGTTATATTAGATGTGTGTAATCGTAATCGTATGTAAAAATCAATTGTTATTTGACTTTAAAAATTGAAAACATATTATAGAAGAGCACCAGAAAAGCTGATCACACTTTGTATTATGAATTTATAAAACATATTATCATTGACTACAAACAGCAAATTATACATTAGAAACAATTTCATTAATATTCATTCGAATTGTCTTTTTATATAGTTTTGAACAAAAATTTATTTTCAGATGATATGTAAACTTTAAAAAATCAATTCCAACAGCCATTCAATTCATCACATTTCAGGTTAATATCAATATTAGTTTTTCAGCACAAATGCCAATCAATAAATCACTTTTCAATTAATAACAATCATTAATGAATATTATCGTAAAAATATCGGATAAACACAACTATTTGTCATATAATCAGATAATTATATATTTCTTGTCTCGAGAGGCGATTCAAATATCAATTCCTTATATTAGTCGACAAAATATTTTACCAAAAACTATATTTAAAAATATGAAATACCGAACCAGAAGGACAACTATCTTATGATTGAAAGTGCCGTCAAATGGCATAACATTTAATAATGAATTCATAAAATATTTATATATTGATTGTGTTTATGTAAACATGTGTTTCAATCAAATTATAATTTAAATATTCAAATCACTGACAGGTATTCAGTTTCTCTTACAATACAAGTCTATCTGTTTGTGTAGCCATTCGTCACAGGAATAGCTCAAGAGTTTAGCAATTTTTATAAATTTTAATAAAACATATATTTCTTAAATATATTTATAATTCAATTAATTTATATTCATTGATAATAATAACTCGATTGTGAGCAGAGATGAGGAGAAAGCGTCAAAACATATCGAAATATTTTAGGCACAACGTATGTAATGTAATGTATTTTCAGGCTCTGAATGTCGTTATTGTCAATTCGATCACTTCTCTGGAAGTGATTTATTCGTTCATTCATTCGGTTCTCAATTGGAAAAAAGGCTTAATTTATAAGTTATTTATTTATATGTATTATAAAGAGTTTTGTCTTATTTAATGATTGTTTTGTAATATTTAAAATATATAAATATATACTCATATACTCTCTATATGTATATATTGATCATTGAATATGAGGTCTGAATCAACTAAAAGACAAATCGATTTGAGTTTTAGTTTGTGTCAAATGTGGCCCTAATTTGTGTCAATATATGACATACGATATAAATATATATTTCGAAAATGAAAGTGAAATCAAATGATTGATAGATTGGAAACAATTAACAAAAGAATAGATTTGTATCAATGGTTACATCGATGAGCCGTAAGGAGTGCTCGAATGGCCGTCCATTTGGAGCCCTTTCGCGATCTCAGTGTCGACACTCTCGGCGGGAACGCCAACGTTGGTCAGCAACGACTTGAGGACATTCAGCTCTTTCGACAACATATCGACTTTCTTCCTGAGCGAGTCGTTCTCCCGGGCCAGCTCTGACACCTTCTTCTCCGTCTCTCTGCTCCTGATCTTCGCCTTTTCCCGACTCTTCCGAACGGCTATATTATTGCGTTCTCTCCTCTTCTTGTACTCATCCGACGCCTTATCCACTGATTTCTTACTATTCTTATGGTGTTTATGACCCGAAGACCGCATACCTGTGCCCCCGAAGTGAAGGGACAGAGGGCTCTGTTCGGAGCCGTTGGCGGTTGTGTCGCGATTGTCGTAATGGCCGGAATAGCTGCCGCCAGAGTAGCCAGAGTTCTGACTACAACTGCTCGAGAAGTCGACGTCCGGATCCATCGGTTCCTGTTTGACCACCGAATTCGAGTCAAGTCCGTAGCGATCGGCGCCGGCACTCGACTGACTGGGCATCGAATATGCGTCTGAATGGTGTGAGTGAGAGGTGTGGCCGGACTGCTGGCCGTAATTGTTTGTACTGTTGTGTTCGGCCACTTCTGGGCGCTGTTGTTGTTGTTGTTGGGGTTGGTGTGGGTTCTGATGCACCGAAGGGTTCCGACTCTGAGACGACTGCTGTTTGTCGTTAAGAAGTGCTGAGAATATGGAGACCGAGTCGTCCAAAGATGTGTTGGTATTTGAATTGATTTCGTTTGTAATGAACTGTTGGATCGACATGTGATCAAAGGTCAGTTCGGGTGACGTCAGGTCCGCGACCGACAGCTCTACCGATTGGCGACTATTTTGCGGGAAGTGTTGAGGAGAAGAACACTTGTTGTGTGGCTTAAGAGGTGACGACTGTTCATAAAACTGCGAATCCATTGCCATCGAGACCGGACTGCATATCAACGGCCACTCATTGTCCAGTTCTATACCAGAGCTATATCGCTGTCCTTTAAAGTGAGCCGTTTTGGTGCTCATAGAGAGACCGATGCGTCCAAACCAGTGCGGAATGGACTCACTTTCGACTCTGTGGTGATTGGCTCACCCTTTCGACCCGTTCACCCGAGCAGTGGACGAGTGGTGAGAGAGGGAGAGAGAGAGCGAGAGAGTAGACGAGAGGCGAAGAGTGCGTACCAGCGATGCGACGATTGCTCTCTTCTATGCAATACTTGGAAAGCACTGAATGTATGGCATATATGCGAACGATATACCACTCAATGCTATACACACTGTACTCAACGCAACACTATTGCTATGAACGGCAAACACTGCTCTTTCAATGTTAATCAATAACAATATGACAATTCGAGTCGAGATTTACTAAACTTTTTAATTCGATTTTTAATTATTAGAAAACATTTAAATTTTCACTAATTAGTGAAAATAACTTTCAGTATATATATCGACAAAAACTATCAAATGTTTTCAATTGTTGATTCAATTGAATTCTGTATTCAATGTTTGATTGAGTTGTATTCAAATGAGAATTGAAACTGAGTTACGATATGAAGGGCCGACTCGACTAACTTAGACTGAAATACTGCGACCTCGAGCACCAATAGCTGACGAAAAAGACATGCTTGTATTCTTGCGCGCTCAGGCAGGCCGTGCGCCCGCTGTACCAGCACAGCACAGCACACCAACATTCTATATGGTATGGGTTGGATGGATTGTATGGTGAAAGTGCTGTCTTATAGCTGTCTCACCCACTTCGTCGCTCTTTATTCTGTTCCGATACTTTCATACTTTTATAGATATTTTTTATTAACTTTATCTGGTTTAAATTTATTTATTTCGGCTAAATTATTGATAAATTTAAGGATTTTTGTTTTAATTTAATCATTAAACAACTAAATTATGAAGAAAGTAGTTCCAACACACGTCATCACTACAGTTCTGTTGGTTAGCTGTTGTGTGACGTAAACTAGTGATGAACGCTATCTATGTTTGCGATTCGATTGTATCATTTCGAGCCTTAAGTCTCCGATTATATTATTATTTTGATATTTGTTTGCAGATCACATACAAGATTGTCACTGATAAGATTTACAAATTTGCGCTGTTTATAGATTTATTGATTCTAATTGATTAAATTTTGTAGATTTCTCAATGAAAATAAAAAAGAATTTCTTGCATTTAAAAGCCAAAGTTACTAAAAGTACATAACATTACTAAATAATTACAGTATAATAGTATGGAATTTAATTTTTATTCTTTAAAACATTTAAATTAAATTAATATAAACAAACATTAATTAATATATTGTCTTTAATTTTTTAAAATTAAAATATTTTATTTTAACTTAACATAAAAATTTAAATTTTTAAATAAAATTATATTTACACAATAAAAACAAAATTAAATTAATTCAAACAAACATTTTGTAATCAATAAAATAATTATCAAAATGGAATCGACTAAAGGGCCATAATTTACAATTAGTTAAAATTATAAACAACTTCGATATGCGAACGAACGGTGCGGGTGAAGCCGAGCTCAGTCGCAGTGTTGGTCATTAGGTAAGTAGTGTTGTGCTGAGCGTTGCAATCCTGATCTATCGAGTGGTATCTGGATTCACTGCATAGCAAAAACTATATTCTCCAGCGCTCTATCAATATGAATGGCTATATAGCGGTACATATCGTACAATACTTTCACTTTCTTCTGCCAATTCTCTACCAAATTATTCGCTCTTTTTATTTAATTATTTTAAAAACTATATTATATTATATAACAAGCAATTGTACTAAACCAATGTCAACGAATAAATTTATCCACACATTAATTACTAATGAGAGTATAAGCAGTAAAACAAATTAAATGCTTTTAAATTTTTTCTAAACATTATTTCATTGGGCATTAGATTCTGAACCAATTTTTAGGTAAATTAAAATTAATTATTTAAATAGAATTCTACAACTTATTGATCAATAGAAAGTGAAACAAATTTTCGGAATATTTATTCTTAAAGAATATTTAGTAAGAAATAAAAAGTCATTCAGAAGTTTGGGATCAAATGAATAATAAGTTTGTTTTGATGTTCGAGTGTAAGACCAAAAATAAGTGTTTTTTGTTTTTATGTTTTTTGAAAAAACACTTTAAAAATATATGACTACAGAGAAGGGTATAATAAAATTTTTATTTATTTAGAAGCCTTAGACGTCAAGTGCTAACCGGTTCACAACAAAAAGCATAAAACTTGATCGCTGTGTAGTGTCGTTCGTATGCCTGCCCCCCAAGACCTCCCCTCAACCCAATAGCACTGGTATTACACAGTTTGACGGCAATGCGAGCAATGATTGCGCAATACATACGCAAGTCTTCCTCAATGAAGACTAGAGGCAAACGCTCTGCGATATAGCCTTGAAATCAAAGACTGGAAGGACTGGAACGACTCGTACCACCACTTCGACGCTAAGCCTCACTCGCAGTCACTCTTTTCCTACAATATTAAAATGAAACCAACTTTTAATGCTTTGAAAGTAAAGATAAACACTTTTATTGTTTTCGTCGACAATATCTCATTTCTGTTCTCTTCTGTTCTGAAGATTACTTTCAAAAAATCAAAATATGATTGTATTTGAGGAAAATGTTAATCAATTTGTTTGCTTTTAGTTGTATTAAATGCTTGAATTGAGAGCACCTCTCTCTCCTCTCTCTCTCTCTCTCTCTCTCTCTCTCTCTCTCTCTCTCTCTCTCTCTCTCTCTCTCTCTCCTACTCCCCAAGCCTTCAGTTGTAAAATTGTTGGGGCCTTAGAGGTGGGAATGAATGGGCGAGGGCTGAGAGGGAATAGATCTGCACAAACAGAGCTATAAATATAAAATGTTTAGAAAACAAATTATTAAAAAATAGAAAACTAGCTCTAAGTTAGCAATTAAGTATGTACTTTCTCTCAAAGACAAATCGGACATAAGTTCAGTAATGCTAAATAGGGTGCGGAATAAGTTACCTTGTTACTTATTAAAGCAAAACATTTTTATACATAACAAATATTCTTATATAAGCTATTCGTGTTTTCTCTGATTCACTAACTAATAATTTACAGCAATTTAATTCTTATTTTGTATTACTTATATACAAATAATTTTATAATAAAAATTATCAAAAACTTAAATTATTCTTTGCTTAAAATGTAATAAAATTTGTTAATATATGTAAAACCACATCAATTACAGTACTATAATGTTTATTACTATTTGTGATTAATTTATTAATGACTTAGCTATAGATTTAAAAATTAGTCAATTTAGTGAACAATGCAATCATGTATTTTGTAATCGGCTTAAAATTTAGATTATTTTTATGCCAAGCTAATATTCGCATTAAAATTATTAATTAAAATATTGTTAAAATAAATTCGCAATTAGAAAAAACAAATGAACAATATAAAAGTCATATTAATTAACATTTTATCATTTGAATAACATTCACTTTAATGAATTCACCAGAATAAACCTGATTCTACTCTAGTTCATTCTAATTCTGTTTACTAAAATTTGAAAGAGAATTACTAGAAAATCAATTTTTCTCGAATAATATTAATTTCAAAAAATAATTTATGTTTGAATTTATTCTTTATATGAATTAATTTTTTCAACTGAAGAATAAATAATTTTCCGACTATTTGTTCAATTGCATGAAAAATCAATTTAATAAATATGCAAATTGTAAACAAATAAAAATAAAAACGCAAAACATTAAAAATTTTAAAGTTTCAGTCAATACTACTTTCAAAAGTAAAATTCTTAAAATGAAATGAAAATAAATCTGAAGATCAAAAATAAATCCAACAATTAGTTGAACTCATTTGACTCAAAAGTGAGTATACATTACATAAATGCTAAGATTGGATTCATAAAGATGTGCAAGCTAGTCGTCAGATATTTTAAAAATTAGTTATTATAAGAATTGTATGCCAATTTTAAAAGATAAAATAATTGGCAATCTCTATCAACTTATATTTTGCAAAATTATTATTCTTGTTATTGTTTTGTTTAGAAAACAGCAAAACTTAGTCTAAATTAACTTCATTTAATCGATTTAAATCATAAAATACATTCATTAACAATACTTTTTATAAACTATTAACTCAAATTAAATTTCAAATAAATTCATCCTTGCACATTTCAAATTAAACTAATTATTCTTTTTTTTTTTTTGATTTCAATTCAAAACTTTCTGTTATTGAAAAAAGTGAGCATCAAATTAAGGTTAAACATTCATAACATTATTATAATGTAAATGTTAACATAAAATGTTTTTCAAAATGTCCCCGATTAATGTAAATTACAACTGATTTCAATCTGAAAAACAGTAGTTTTATTAGAAGAGCAAATAATTTAGAAGAATAAAAATAAAGAGAACAAAAAGTTAATATAGAGTACATATTCACATTTATTCAATATATCCTCAGTATATGTAAAGCACTTGAACTTATAGAGTGAGTAATTTTAAATTGTAAATTCTAATGGATTGCATCTTATTGATTGAAACTATAATTCTTTAAATCTTAAAACAAAGTAATAATGAATTGAAGAAAAATTGAGAAATAAATTAAAAACTGTTTTAATGAAACACTTTATTATCAATTTTTATAGAAAAGAATTAAATGTAAATAAAGTCAATTTATTTTTAATTTAAGTTTTAAAAGACAAAAAAACTGATCGATGGCTAGAGATAGTGTAATACAATTATTAAGAATTTAAAAAGAAAAACAGGTAATCCCCCGAAATATTCAGGGTTATCATTGTACTATTAAGTTCACACCTACTGGCGCTCAATTGTCTGCACTTCATGTAATGTTTTTCTTTAAACATTTATTCGTTTATTTAAGCCAATCTACTCCAATATTTATTTATACCAATATGTGTCATAAAGGTTCCGTTCAAATTGGCACCAAGGCAATAGTAGTTTAAACTTTTTTTCAGTATCGAAAAAATATTAAATTAATTTTTTTAAAGGAAATTTTAAATAAAATTTATAAATATTAATTCCAATGTTTAAAAAACAATTTAATATTAGAGAATTAATTTTTACAAAACCAAATTTAAATAATCAAGTATCAATTTAAATAAAATTTGCCATGTTTACATTAAAATATAAACCAAGTAAAAGCCGCATTATAGTGTTATTTTTAAATGTCAGTAAATGTAGTGTATTTTTCGTTTTTAATAATATAGTTGTATTCCTCGTATTATTCAATGTCTGCGGTATAAACAGCAAGTAATGCAAAAAATTGTTATTTAACTCATTTCTCAGTTAATAAGTTATAAATCTTTGCGAAACATTTTAAAGAGTTTTGCGAAAACTCATATAAAACCTATTATTGATAAAAGTAATCAGGCAACATTTATGCACTATCATCACCGATCGTGAAGACAATGTTAATTTTAAATATGAACCTAAAATCAGTCTATAGGGTATTTTTTTAAAATTGATTCTAGGTTTGTGTTAATCAATTAAATACTATTATAATAACTTTAAGATAATATCGTTTTAAACTTTTGGAAATTTTATTTACTCATTGTTTTTGTATATTATAATTAATCAAATAATTATTCAAATAATTTCATTTAATATTTAATTTAATAGTATTTTAACAATAGTTCTGTTTTTATGCATTTAAAACACTACAGAATATAA